>VZRR01012213.1:0-40987 GCA_013398015.1 Oreocharis arfaki
ATATATATATATATAATGTGCATAGCTATATAAACATACATGTGTATCTGGGGAGCTACATGGGACAGGACAACTAGGTGCTATTTTCTGCACGGAGACTTTGTGCTACTTTGAAGAAAACCTGCTGTCAAACCACATATATGGGATACTGCGTTGGAGAATGGTTTCAAAATGGATGATACAACTGAATAATACCATGCACATGAATGCATGCACACAAGAGAAAGAATATATTAAATATTGGCTGAATTGCTTTGAATGATGAACTCTTTTCCCTAGACTGCTGGAAATTGTACTTTTATTATTCCAGCATGCAGGTAGATATACGTTTTTCAGGCATACTGACCTTTTCTAATTATGCTATTCCAACTTGAAGTGACTATGCTGTAAATCAGATACACACACATGCACAGGTAAAATTAGAAAGAAAATGCACCCTTTGAAAGTGTTAAATACATTTGGTATAATTTATAAGACAAGAGAAATTCTCAAGTAGAGAGCACACTGTGGGAAGACTAGCTTTGATTCAAATTCTTTCATCCAGTTACCAAGGCAAGGTCAGGGGTTAAACAAGATAATGTGACTTCCTCTGTTTCTGAGAGAATTCTTTTCTCTGAAAGATACAAGATTACAAGATACATGATTTTAATTTAATCCACTTTTAAGTTCATACTATTCTGTTTGAGAATTAGAAATACGATCACAAGGCTATTAACAACAACATCAAAATCAAAAATATTAATGAGATCGTCTGCTAATCTAAAACATGAATATATGCATTTTTTAAAAAAATCAAAACTGCTTTTTCACTACAAACTTTTTGCTCAAGAGACATTGATCCAAATCATTCATGTGAAGACACCCAGCAGAGCAATTCCAAAGTACACAATCTGGCAGTGCACATTCCTCAGTGGCCACACATTAGTCTTTATAACTCCACAATGCTGCCCTTTCACTTGTAAAACCTCACCCTTCCACTGCCCTTCTTCACCATCATATTGCTCCTGCAAGGATGTAGAGTTAACAACATGGTAGATACAATTAATAGTTCTTGGGAAAGGTAGAAACCTCCAGAGCTGCTGGGAGACTTAGAACTTCACTGGTTTCTCCGAAACAGACTCAGCAAGATAAGCTACACTTTAAAGTGTTTTTTCTTGTACCATGTTTTTTTCTTTCATATAAGAAAGCCTAATATTTCAAAGTTTGATACAGATGAGAATATTCTCTTACTAATGGTGATTTAATTTTTATCCTGAACTGTGCACCATCTACATACAATGTAATTATGTCAAATAAGGGGCAATGCACAACAATGTAAATGAAACCTGGAAATTCTTTTTGCCCTGCTGATGGATTCAGCCGATGATCAACAGACTGTTGGCATTGGTGTTTGTACCCTTTCAGAACTGCAACTTGATACTTGGCAGTTTGGAGGTGCTTCTGAGATCACTGCAAAGAGAACAGCTCCTAAACTTTTTCAAATCATGATTGTAATCCACAGGAGAAAAAAGCTGTCGGCCCCAGAAAGACTGAACGACATATTCTGTCTGAAAGCTTACTCACTGGAAAATAACATCGTCTTATTTTTTATCAAAGAAAGCAACATTTGAATGTTATTAATACGAAATTTATAAGTAACACCCACCTAACAAACACACTGGCAAACCTGGCATTATTCCAGTTGGAATTCCTACACTGATTCCAATTCGGAAAACAAAAAGTATGATACATCTTTTTTCCCCTCTAAGTGTTCATCCCTGATCCAAGTTTTTTGCCATCTACTGGAACAGAAGAAATTATTTCCAGCTTTGATATTTATTTTCATTTCCTTTCCAGTTTTCCTATTTTTTTGTGTATGCACTATTTTTTTGTCACTGCTTATTTAACTTATCCAAATCACATCAAGTTTTTAAGAATTACAGCATGCCAAATGAAAAAAAGGTGAATAAAGAATAACCATAAAAAAAAGCACAGGTACAATTAACTCTAATAAAAAACAAAACAGCAAAAGAAAAAAATAATAAGATATTGTAAAACTGGAAAGGGTGTTGAAAACTAAGAAAAATGAATTTTGATTTAATGAATTTATATAATTTCCTATAGAATATGCACAGTGTTGGAAAAAAAGACAAGGAAGAAATTTCCAAACTTTTTCCTTTAAGTAGGAAAAAAATTTGAAAAAGAAAAAAGGAAAGATGTACAGGAGTTTAAAAGCATGCCCTGTTACCTTTAGAGCTAATATCCTTTGCAAGAGCATTGTTACAATTTACTTCCACTACGGTTTACAGAGTTTCTCCAGTTCAGTATGATTACCTGGGGTGTTATCCACCAACCTCTGCAAAATACTGAAAGACATGTATTAACACAAATAAGAGTCTTACCAATCATCCCTTCCTCACAGCCTTTTCTTTCCCAAGAAAATGTACTGGAGATGATGCAAGCTTTCTGAAATCAAGGTCCTAAGAATGAAGAGTAGGATTTCCCTGCCTGTGTAGGGCTACAAAAAATAAACTTTGACCTATCTGATCTGCCTTGTTTGCTGTAGTAGAATTCAGTGCTGAACAGTCTGTTATTCAACAGCTTCACACTGAGCACCACACATTAATCCTGACTTTTAAGTTTTAATTGGCAGAACTAAAAAATTTGTTAAAATAGATTGAAACCTGTAATTTCTTGCACTGCTTTTGCCTTACCTGCAACATCAGCATGCAGCACCTCATCTGCAAATTAAGCCTTTTACTCAGAAAAACCCAAAACATATTTATAGACTGATTCACAGTTTTACTGATAGTTTCACTAAAATGATTTCTTTGCATTGTCACAGAGGTAAATGTAGATTTGTTTCTAGTAGATACATATCCCCCTATCACATAGTGTCAGATTCTTTCTGATTTTATGAAGGCCATGGGGCTTTATGTAAGAGATGGATTAGTAAGAAATTATCCATGTTCAGTAGATAAAACCAGCTCCAAAGCAGTGAATGTATTACCTGTGACATAATACCAACAAGCCCGTATTTTGACTTTCTGTGTTTTCAGTGTTACGGCTTCAAGGAGATATCCTGTGTATAACGAATGTATATTTGCAGCTATCTTGATATGTGTCAAAATCAAATAATACCCTACCAAAAAGGAGAAGCAACTAAGGCACAGACATGCACAAAACCCATGCTGGAACTGATGACCAAGCCAAGAGCACAGTGGACAGTGACATGGTCTAACTCCTATTCCAGAGGTCTGGGGCAGAACTCTGTTTGCTTACGCTTAGCCCGCTTTCATACTCAAGAAAATACAAGCCTCATTTTCCCCTTATTCCCTCCTTCTAGTAATTTGGAGATTAGGGAGGTAATTCAAAGTAAAAAAGACATGTGTCAAATGTTCTCTGTTTTACAAGGAGACTTCAAACCAGATTTCCAAAGAACAAGTGTTGTCTAACAAGCCTGAGGTCATTCTAGGACTTCCAGCATTCTCCATCTACCCTATTGAAGCCAGTTCAGTGTACAGCTTAGAAATCCAGACTTTTGAGGGAAGGGATGAAGAACAAATGTGACTGTGACTCTGCATTTTAGTGACTGCTTTAGGCACAGAAGGAGGGAAGTCCTGTCTTCTGTTCCCTGGTTTTTATCTAGCAAATATTTAATCGTACCAGTATTTGGTACTTTTTACTTAGTTACTAACAATTAGTAATTCTTTTAGAAAATTATAACCAAACACATTTAAAAAGTACTTATTTTCATTTACAAGCAAAAACTATCTCCCACTGAGTACCTCATCTCATTTTATGCTGAAGTTCCTGAACAGAATTTCATTCCGTCTTTTAATGGTTAATGTATCTCAGAGAATTAAGAATGAATTTCACTCTTGTTCATGATTATTAATAGACATATACCACTTAGCATATATACAATGCACCAAATTTGACATACTGTTTAAGACAGAGGCCTTATTTTGCCAACTATTTTCTGATCTTCCATCTCAGAGGACATTTGGTGGCACCATTCACACTTGGGCTAAGGAACTAGAAGAAAAGAGTTTTATGGCCACATGGTCTCTTCTTCTGCATCCAAAGTCTGCAGATGCCACCTCCTAAGTCATGGCATTTTAAGGTGCAATGTAGAGAAAAATCAAATAGCTTCCTGAAGCCTACAATGGTTATGGCTACTGTGTGATGATGGCACACTGTTTGCAATACCTGATCTAGCTCATTTCCAGCTAGTTATTCATGATATGCACCAGAGATATCCTTATTTGCTGCTCTGGTTTCCAAGAGGGCTATGCGACCAAGAGAGAAATCAGATGCACATGAGAATGCTCTTTATAGAAGCTGAAAATATGGAGGTGCTCAGGTAAAATATCTAATAAGAGTGTGGTAATTTCTTAAAGATGCATGCACCTTGGCATATTTGTGGTTGTGGTCAGAAAAAAATGTGTGTTGGGAAGCTTCCCTGTTCCAAAGGCAGAAGATTCCAGGGCAAAGCTTTGAGCCTCTCCAAAGATCATTCTTCTCCCAGCCTACTCCCCAAGCTGTTTGACAAGACCATGTTTATCCAAGTAAACTACTGTTCTTCCTCTCTTACGTGCCACCCTCTTTGGTACTACTTCTGTGGCAGGTATTTCACCTCTGCTATTCCAGCAAAAGGAGCACAACCGAAAGGAAAAGGTTAAAACTGAAGTACGTGGGAGTTCATCTTGAATGAGTGTTACAAGATTAGACAGATGCACTTTTGTTTTATTTAATGTTATTATGTGATATGGCAAGTCATAGAAAGAAAAGCAATTAAAGAACCAGGAACATTTTGTTCATTTATGCTACTCTGCTGAAGGAAAGTTTTTTCCTGGATCTTTGCCTTTGTGAATATATTACATCTATCCTGGACTGCAATCCAAATGCTTAGAGAAATAACTAATATGCTAAGTTAGGAGAATTGCCTTTTTCATTGTGTAAACAACCTTCAAGCACTGTTTTGTAGAACTTAGGCACCAATGTTGTAAAATAACAGAGTACCATTTAATAGACTTAATATTGTTTGTCATTGATGGAGTCAAGCCAAATGTGAGCAGATTAGTTCCCTGAAAATCTCTCAGGAGTTAGGTCTGTCCTCAAAAAAAGGAAGTCATGAGTACTATAAGACCTTATGGGAAGAAAGAAAGGACAAGACGAGAAAAAAAGTATAGTTGCATTCTGGGCAGCTCTAGTGGTCTGAGATCTCAGTCAGAGAGGTCTCAGGCAGAGCTCAGTGTCACACCGACTAGCAGCAAATACTGTAGCTATCAGAAAAGCATTTTGGAACCACAGATGTAAACCCGGCAGCTATTCAAAACAAAAACAGAGCTGCCCATGCTCACTGAAATCTGAAAGCTTCAAGATGACATACTCATGGTCATACTAATAAGACTCAAGATGACAAAGTATAACCAGACAGGACTCGTTCGGGCCCTTTTACATTCCTCATGCATTTGCTGTGCTGCAGTAGTGCACTCACTGCTGGATGGTAGCTGTCATTTTCTGACATCCTGAGATCTCAGCCCTCTCCAGGCAGAAACTGACACTGAACTTGACCCTTTTCTTTTCTCACCAAAGTAGAAATGAACACAGTGCCATGTCCTGTGCAGCTATTTATCCAAGGCATGTTCAGCTTGAGCAAGTGTCCATAGGTTCCTTCGTCCATAGGGACCTTTGGCTCCCTTCCTTCAGTGAGACAAGCAAATGGATGCCCAAGCATTTGAACGGATCTCCACAGACACAGAGGAGATGTGAGTACAACCTAGAAGAGAAACACTGCGAGCCCAAGGAACACATGGGTATTTTTCACACACCTACCAAGGAAACATCACCCCACACAAGGAAATAGAAAAACATCAGCCACACCAAGGAAAGAGAAAAACATACAGTCATGGAAGTACACTAAGCATGAAAAAAAGGTATTAAAGAAGTAATAGCATAAATATTATCTAAGATCTTTTTTTCCATTTTACAGGTATCTTACAGATAATACTTCAGAGCTGCTGAATTGTTTCACATTTCTTCTAGCCATGTTTTGACTTTAAAACAGCACATAAAATACTGTTGAGCAAATGCATATATATGTACATACATATATATACACACACACATATATATAGACAGGTGTTACTGTCAGCAAACACTGACAGTAAAAACTGTAAAACTTTTATTGTCAGTAAAAACTGTAAAAACAGTAAAAATCATAGGAGTCACAGTAAGAAGATTTTAACTTCTCTAAAAAGAGTGTTAAGGAAGAAATTTTATTTTAAAAAGACCCTCACTGAACAAAACTTATCCATATTGTGTGAAATATACTTAATAGAAGTTTAGCACAAGTATTGTAAAATTTCATGACTATCACTGTAGAACTAATCAGTGCTAGATTGTCTGTAAACTGAAATTTAGGTCATTAAAAGCACAAAATATAATGAGCAGTCAAGAGTCATTCTATTGCAGCATTAATAACATATTGCTAAAATAGATCTAAGTCACAACTTGGTTACTAAACCTTTGCCTATTTTATACCATTCATTCTTGTTTCAAGCACAAAATCTATTTAACAATTACAAGTACTTACATAATCAGACTTCATTACAGCCTTTACAGTAGGCAGTGTACATTCCTACATTCAAATTAATAAAGTTGTGCAAGAAATCGTCTCTATTTCTTTTTCAGACAATGCCTATCCTGAACACATGCAAGCAGTTTAGTAAGTACGGTATTTCATGAGATTAAAGAGCTAGAGATAATCCAGGAAACTGCAAATAAAATAACAAGATTAAGTTATAGTTAGCCCAGTTGACTGAAGTAAATTTAGCTCACTGTGTTGGGCTAAAATGCATGTAAAAGCTTTTACTTTCACTAAACCTTATTCCTGGAAGCTTCTTTACTTTAATATCACAGTATATCACAAACTGAAAATAGTTTAATAAAAATAAATATATCTAGGATGGGAAAAAGAGATTTAAAAAATAAATTAAATTTCTACTGGTTTACGGATTTGAGAATCTGAGTAGCATTTTCTAATACTCAGACTTGAAATAATCTTTCATGCCCTCTCTACTGGGCTATGGCAGTAAACATTTTTTATTTTTCTTTTGTTTGATCACTGTTCATCAGAGACAATAATGCCTCAGAGAAACAGAAAACTTCGCAACCAGGAAGTCAAAAGAAAATTCTTAAATTTCCATGCAATACAAAATCTTGACATACATATACACAAATATACATAAATATATTTTCATGTAATAAATATGAAGTGGTAGTTGATGTCTCAATTTAGGAAAGGCAAACTTGGCGCATCCACCAAGAAAAGATATCTGCTTCTTTCAGAAGTGCCTTGTTTTTCCAAATTAGTTAAGAATTTTGTTGTATCCCACTACCTTCCTGCCTCCTTGGCTCCTACTGATTTTGCTTTACTTAGTAAAGTTTACAGTGCTTAGGCAGCAGACAGAAGACCTCTTCTTAAGACAGAATTCCTACTGGTTAATCAATTGTCAGAGACTGAAATGGTTCATGCTTTAAACTTTTTTATGAAGAAGTTTTGCCCATTATAGCAAAAACTGTATAAAGAAGCCACAACCACCCCTCCCTGAAGATGTCTTTGGACTGTGAGTTAAGCTGCCTAGATAAGATAAAGGAGACTGTTGTTCCATCATCTCAGTCTAGGGAGAAGTAAACAAGGCTGAGGGAAAAGAATGCATCCACAAGAAAGCCAAACCCAGAAAATCATCCCTGGCTGGGTTTGGGGTGGAGGAGGCCATAGCCCACAGAGGCCAGGTTTGCAAAGAGTTCCCCCCCACCCCAACAAAGGGGAGAGGAGGAGAGTTTTGGGTGTGTGGTGTAACCTCTGGTCAGAGGGACTGAACACCCATCCTCCCTTACACAAACCGGCCCAGCTGTGGAACCCCAAACCCCAGGAAGGCCACATCCATGGGACATTCAAGTGAGAGGCAGCTGAGGGGGTGTCAGGATCCATCAAAGACCCCCCTGGGGGAGGAACCTGGGCATTCCCACCTGGCCTGAAGTTATATTAATCCATTGGATTCTATGTTTTTCAGGGGCACCCTCACCACCAAGAAGACCAGATGGAGAGGATCATTGGGATGCTGGTGGGATCCATGGAGGGGTGATACTTTCTTCAATCCACCTCTGTCACTCTCTGTGCCCCCCAACTGTTTTTTCTTTCTTTCTTTCTCTTTCTCTTTCTCTCTCTCTCACACATTTACTGTTAAATAAAATCCATGCTACCGAATTTGGCATGTGGTCTCATTTGCACCTTAAATCGGGCAGAGATATTTCTAATAATTTTAAGAACTGGACCACAGCATCAATCTATCTAGTATGAAAACTTACATAACTGCTCACTGATCAGGAAAGTCACATGTGTATACTAAAAGAAGGAATCACAAAGACACTGACAAAGAACCTGTATAATTTGCTCTATAATCATTGTCAGATGGCACTAATAAGAGGCAATAAAAAATTTACCTGGTTTTAATAAGAAATTTTTAGGTACCTTTTTTTTTTAAGAAGCAAAAGATAACAACAGAAATACCCATAAAAACATTTATGCACATTCAGCAGGAATCTTCAAGGCTATGCATCTTGCAAAACTTTGTAACTACAACTGAAAAGCAGAAGATTGGTTATAAGACCATCATTAAAATTAAACATTATAATCAAGTAATACATTGCCAAACATAGAAACGTCTGGTGGGTCACAACTACAACTATAGAATAGTAATTCTGTAAAATTTAATCTCTATAATTTAATTTAAAACAGAGAAAATGAAAGGAAGACTTGGACATAAGTCCTGCCACCAACGTTTGATGCCTCTCTTTCCAAGCATACCTCCCCATGTAGACTTGACAGAGTGAATGCCTGGGGTGGGATCTCTCAGTCATGCCAGGGCCTTGCTCCCAGCATGGATTCAGATGCCCTTCTGGCAGCTTAGTTATGCCAGGGAGAAAGAGGACAAGGTGTCCTTTCCGTGCTGTGGCATCACTAAAAACTCAAGTTTTGTCTTCAAATTAGCCACAATGCTTAAGTGCACAGACATTGGCAGACCAGCCCAGGTCCCGCTGCGGGTATGGTCAGGTATATGGTTATTTACAAATTTGGGGAAAGCAGCCTAAGACCCCACTACTGAAGGGATACCTCACAGTCCTGCTGTAGCCACTAAACATGCATGGACAGCTGGTAGCCAAGCGTTTGGCTGGAACACACTGCACAGTAAGCCAAAGGAGCAGCTGACAGAAATGAAACACACTGCATGAATACAGGTGCCATGACCAAAGTCTGCTCCAATAGTTACCAAAAGTTAAACGAAATCTCCACAAAAACCACAACCTTTCAACTCACTAGTTTTATCAGTTCTAGTTACTTAGAGTCTTTCATAGGTAGGCAGATAGATGAAAACATATTGCTTGGTAATATTTATATGACTAATGTATTTAAACATATAAATTGATATAAATGACAAATATAAGAGATCAATAGTTACTACTTTTGCCATGCAATGCATGATAAAGACAGACTGTTTTCCAAGAGAAGAAGCACACGAAACTGAGATGTCAAGTAAAAACTTCACAGTGAATTCCTGTAATTTATTTTCATAAGTACAGCTCTCAAGTATTGCTAATAAAATTGCCAGTTTTTCATGATCTTATTACACAGTGGTTAACAGAGACTTGGGAAATGCATACACTATGTGTAAATTGCCTTTAATAAAAGCAATTAGACAGCTGAATGTATATTGTCCATCACCGCCCATGAGTACAGGGACATCTGGTGGACAATATTGTTACTTGATGTATTTTCACAAGATGTTTTACCCCCAAAACTCTTAGAGTATAAATTCACCCTATTCAATGGCCTACACTTCAGAAATACTGCTTACTTTTATGTTGTTAAGTGACCTTTGACACGTACACCTTACAACAAATTAATCTTAAATTAATATTTAGTTAACTGAGATAACTTTTTTATTGTCTTTGAGCAAACATTAATTTAGCTTTGGTTATTCACAATTCATGTGGCAAACATTACACTTTTCAAAGTGAAAATATATTTTTTCTGTAACATTTTGTCAAGACCAAGAAAATTTGATCTTGGACTTCAAAGTATATTTGGGTCATGAGTTTAAATAGGATTTTTCAGAAATCAGTTATATCATAATTTAATTCCAGGTCTGTAAGTACTTGGGTTTAAGTGCTTCACAATAATCCCTACAGCAACTGGAATCCAGAAATCCATGGAATACTGCAAATGCAAGGAAACCTTACCAAAAGCAGGAAATCTCTATAGTTGTTTTGTCCCTGTTTAACACAAGCAAATAAGAAAATAGGTGCACTTACAGTGAACCAAAGCAGTTACTTGCCATGAACAAGATAAATAAAAAACAAAAAAACCCCTCAACTACAAAACCACAAAAAAACAAACCAACATGAAAACCAAAACACCACCAGACCAAAAAAACTAATTACAATCAGAGTTGAGAACACCTGCCATATTGTCTTAGTATAAGATGCACAGAGAAGATGCACAGTACAGTTTGAGAAAATTTCCAATATTCACAACATTGTCAGAGATCTGGTAACAGAACAGCTCTGGGCAAAAAGGAGCCTTCACAGCAAAGGGGAAGACTATCAAGGGAACCAAAGAGAAGTGTGGGCTACAAAACATGTAGAAATGGAGAGGAAAAAGAAAACAGTAAAGTGGTTTGAGACTACAAGGCTGAAGGAAGGACCAGGCAACAAAGGTGAAAAGAAAGACAGAAGTAGAAGGTGGTTAAAAAGCAAAGGCAAGCCAAGACCCTGGTAACAGCCTGATGAAAGGGGCCACACTTAGAGAAGGTAGAACAGTAGAGCATGACAAGAATGAGAATGTGTGAGAAAAAGGGATGAGTTCACAGGCAGAAGTGTGCAGAAGACCAATAAGGTACTTAAAGGAGGAAAGAAGAGCTTCACTTCCAATGGCTATATGGGGGCATGACCAAGGAAGATGTGCTATCTAAAGCATTTTTCCAAGTTTGAATTTATTATGAAAGATTTTGGATAAGATTAGATATTTGCCCTATCATAGCCTGAAACTCAAACACGTGTCAAAAGAAAAAAAAAAGACAAGAAAAGTATTGGATGAGGAAAGGATATGACTGGCACACAGCAGTAAGAGAGAGAGTAGATGAAGGAACAGAATCGCTGGGGACTAGCTGAATGGATGGCGAGACAAGTATTTTAAGTAGCCACTACAGACTAGATAGTTTGGGGACAAGAACTCCAGCAAACTTATTACAGGAATAAAAGAGAAGGTTAAAAAGGGGTAGAGAATACTGCATGGGAAGCACCAAATGGTTGGCTAAAACAGAAAAGAATGAAAATAAAAAGGATGTATGAAAAATGCAGCAATATTCTGAACCACTGCTTTTGAATACATTACATGCCTGATTAACTGAAGAAAAATACACATTTTATGCTGGGCAACACAAAGCAGTATCAAGCAGTTAGGACTCTTATTCTCATATGTTTCACATCAATTCACATCAGTAGTATTAAGTTGTAAGTCCCAGTAGAAAATATCATTCAGGAAAGAATGAACAATGCAGAAGTAATGTGATGCAAGTTTGGCTGAAATGATTGTCTAGTTGACAATGTTTTTAACTAAATGACTTCTGAATATACATTCAATTTTTAAAAGACAGAGAATAACAGAGTGTACAAAATAGACTAAAATTTTATTCATTCCTTTCTGTTTATGTAATTTGTCTGGTATTTCCTCTGAAAAACAACTTCTGCCTTTCCACTTTACCAGAGAAAGCACAAGGACTGCATGTGGTCTTGCCTCCCTGTACAAAAACACGTGTCTGAATCTTTACTTTATAGTGTTTCCTTAATTTTTTTTTCTCTAGCAAGGGTGCAGAAACTCCCAACTATCTATATCTTGTATGAGCAACTCAGTATAAACTCATCAGGATAATCTGTGTTGAGACTCATGCTGATGCACTGCCTCCTGATTTTATACAGACTATTAGCAAAAGAACAGCTAAGAATAGCTTCCTTCTCCTGCTCCTGTGCCCAGAATTTCTTGTCAGATTTTTAGTTTTTTACTGCTGAGAAATAATATATTGCTGATAATCTCACTAAGGGACAACATACTGAACACCTGAAGAAGCTTGATTTACTTCACAATACGCAACAGATATGTGGTAGAGCTTTATATTGCATGTCGGACACCCCAGCTCAGGTCCCTGATGTGTGTATGCTTCAGGATGAAGAGTTACTGCTTTGTGCTCATATGCCACATGATAAATTGAATGACTAGACTTCCAGACAAACCTTTTTCCAGCAACAGTACAGATTCCACTCAGCTGAACTAATTAAATAAAATCTAATCTGGAAAGGAGAGAAAAACATTTCAGTGCCTAAAAGAGACTCGGCCTTGCAACTCCCCTATATCGAAGGCAAGACCAATCTCAAATGCACTGAAAACACCCCCTCCATAAGCCTATCTCAGCTCTATCCTACAGTGTAAATAAAAGATACCAAATAACCTGACTTGGATGATTTAACCGATTTCCCCCCTGTGACTCTCAGCTCCTACCAGGATGTGACAAAAGAAGTGCTGGAACCTGAGAGCCCATTGTAGCTGTATGCCTTGAGCCTTGGGATTTTTGTGATACATTACTTTCATTTCTTCCTTACCTCCATGATAAAAGGTTTAAATAGTTTTATTTTATCCCTGTGAATTTTTTTTTTACCTCAAAATTCTTTAAAAAGGGAATTAATTTTCAACATCTGCCTTGAGTTTTTTGACTCAGAAGACTTCATTCATTTCAGTGGTTCTTGATCAGCAGCCCGTACAGCTCAATTGCTACAAGGAATGTGTGATCCACTCCGTAACTAATGAGCTGTTAGAGAGCTGTTTGGCAGCTGATGTGATATCAAAGTGAAGGTATTTTTCTATTGCATCACTCTCAAAGTAATTCTGAAATAAATCCACAATTAAAGAAGAGCGCAAGGAAAAGAAAGCCAGTGGTAGAGGCAGAGTGTGTCAGCCTCCAGGCAGAATAAAATTTAGGAAAGCAAAGATGTGGTGTCTATGTCAAAGTAGACAAGCCAGGAAAATAATTTGCTATGTACTGGAGCCAAAGATTATAGTAAATGCCTTTCTATTACAACTGAAGAAACTACAATAGTAGTAACATGGCCAAAAGAGCAAAGATCAATAGCAGTAGACCGCTGGATGGGGAGGGTTATAACAACATTATGACAAAGTAAAGCTAGCAGCCTTTACCAAACTTTGACAAAGGCCAGGATCCCTGGGACTGGCAAGACACGAGACATTAATGAGGCCACATTGATTAAACAGTCCTTTCAAACATCAGATACATATTTCTGAAGTATTTAATTTCTTCAGTGATTGATAAGAAAATATGAATATGCAGCATGCCAAAAGCACTGGATTTTTTGTTTAAAGTCTCTTACCTTTAAAGAAGAGAATTTATAGGGCTGTGCTCATAACAGATGAGGACTGGACAACCAGCAGCCCATGAGTCAAAGAGGGCATGCAAGGAAATTCTGACTAGCCCCTGGAACAACCTGCAGCTTTATGCCAAGCCTGTTTTACAGCCCACTAAAAGATAATGGTAGAAAGCAAAAGTGAATTTGATGCGGGCCAAGAGAAAGCATTGACAAACATTGAATAAGCTTGGCTGGCCAGCCAAATAAACTGGTAGCATTACAGAAGAAGAAAGATCAATTACATGAGAACAAGAGAAAGGGTTTGACTGTGACAATGACAGTTGGGAACATCCAAGTCTGGCCTAGAAATACACTCCCTGGCCTAGAAATACAGTCCACGTTCAGTTGTCCTTGGATTTCAGTTTAATGGCACATTAATATGGAGACACCAAATCTGCCCTTAGGCATCAGTAGCTCAGAGTCAGAGGGATACCATAACTCAGCATCGATATTGATGCTCCTCAAACTCTACAATACACTCTCCAGCACTGGAACCCTAAGGGATTCTTTTGTCAGAGATGGCCAGCTCTGTGCATTTATGCTATGCGTTGGATAGCAAGCCCTGAAAGATGTGAGTTAACTCTCTGCCCAGTACACCTACTTCATGTACCTCACTCTCTGCAACCACCTGACAGGATGTTGTAGCCAGGTGGGAGTCGGTCTCTTCTCCCAGGCAACCAGCACAGTCTTAAGCTGCACCAGGGGAGGTTTAGATTGGACATCACGAAGAAGTTCTTCACAGAAGGGGTGACTGGGCATTGGAATGTTCTGTTCAGGGAGGTGGTGGAGTCACCATCCCTGGAGGCATTTAAGAAAAAACTGCATGTGGCACTCAGTGCCATGGTCTGGTTGACAAGATGGTGTTACATCATAGGTTGGACTTGATGATCTCAGAGGTCTTTTCCAGCCTAGTTAATTCCGTGATTCTGTGATGGTCTTAATATGTCATATCATAGTTTTACATTACATTATAAGAGTTTTTTCATTAGCTACAACATTCTTTAGTCTCTTACTTTGAATAATGAAAAATTGAATATAAAAACATTCTACTTGTAACACCCGAACAGAAATAAATATGACACTTGAAAATAAACTGCCTATCTCTACTTTTCTTTTAGCATATTTATCACCTCAACAAGATACGCTATTCAAACTGAATAATATTATTGTCAAACTGAATCTTGTATATTTTTAGAACCAATAGTGTAAATCCATTTTTTTCCTGTTAAAATTTTTCCTTAAGTATTTTATTAAAAAAACACTCTGATCATTTTGCCATAGGTGTACCTCTTTGGTAGAGTAAGCTTATAGCTCAAGTCTCACATTAATTTCACCATCTATAAAATGCTTTCATTTTATAGGAGTGATGCAAAACATTTATTTTGGCCATCTTCGTAATGAATTAGATCACTATTAAAGATGATAAAATGAGAGCCTAAATTACCATGTTTAAATACAAGAAAAGTGAAAAAAATCCACAAAAAGGTATTTTCTTCAGTGTTCTGTTGTTCCTATGAACATGAAGGACTAGGCACAGAATGAATTGCCTAGAAAAGGTCCTCGGAATCTCTGCCTTTGAAAGAGGAAATAGGCTCACTGACAGTTACCGTAAGGAATAGACCACCTTACTTTTGTAACTGTACCGTACAGCCATTTGAAGCATTTGGAATTGTTTGAGCAATTCAATACTTAATTCTATAAACACAGTAGTATTCCATCACGCTTGATGAGCAAGTTAAAGTAGAACACAAAAAACTTTCATAGACCAGAGGAAGAGAGTAATTAAAAGAGAAAAAAAACCCCCAAACATGACTAAAATAGCACTGTTCTGCAAGTACTTTTAATGGATCAGGCCCTCAGCCTTCTAAAATTAATTAATGCTTTAATGAAAGTTGTCTGTTATCTGACCAGCAAATCTAGTTTTTCTAATATCCAGCTACCCTGGCTTTCAATTAAGACTCAAAGAGCCAAGAACTGATGAAAAGGACATCATAAATGATTTATGGATGTCCTACTTTTGTGTATGGTACATTAATTATCCCACTTAATGCATCCATATGGTTTTCTAATTCATTCATTACCAAAAGCCTCACATTAAAGTTATTTCATTAAAGTTTATATCCATTTTCAGGCAGATTCTTATGAAGTATATTTAAAAATTAAAGCTACAATCAATTTTTTTTATTTGGTCTATGGATTTCAAATCATATATCTATCTATTCAATTATTGCCCTATTACCTATTTCTAGAGGAGTCAGTTGCTGTTGTTTTGGGTTTTTTTTTATTTATACCTTGATCAGCATTCAAGAGGTTTCTTGCTATTTCATTATTTGTGTGATCTTTTACATATGCAGTTTATCTTTCCCTCTTCACCCAACTCCAGTCTGTATTCACTTGTTCCAACCACAAATGTATACCGCAGGCCAGAGGGGTGCTCCTACAGCTATCAGCCAACTTCTCTTCTCCCACCACAGCCCTCCTTTAACGGGGATTCTACCAGGGTCAACCTAGATAGCCTTAAAATTAAGCGTATGTCAGAGTAGCCAGTGGACAAAGGGGAGAGGTCTTTAACTAATGTAGCTACAGCTTAAACAGAAAATAGTGGAAGAAAAGGAGTACTTTTAATTTTCAAGTTAATTTCTACTGCCTGTATACATTTTCATTGTGACTAATTAGGCAGAGCCACGTCATCCTGTAACAACATTTTAGAGAAAGCCTGTGAGAAAGGTTTTGGGGACAATGTCTGCTTCATGCTTATTTTTCATTATCAGTTTAAAACAAGGAATACAATTTCTACACTGTTTCAGCTTTACTTTGCCTAAAGAATATAAAGGCTCCAAGAGTACAGTACTTAAGGTCATTCTTCCATTCACCCAAAACATTTGTGTTTTAAAGACTTGTCAGCTCAGAAGACTGTACCACTATAAAACTACGTGTTACAGTACCTGAAAATAAACTGTTAGAACATGAAATTACTTTTCTATATGAAATTGAAATATCATGTCCACTCGTAAAGATTAGCCTCCAGAGCTGTGTTCTTAATTAGACAACATACCATGTGTTGCATGAAGAAAGCATATCAGCAACAATTTGGCTAAACAAAGCAGAAAGCTGTAAGTGCTGCCAGAACACCACAGGACCATAAAAGAAGTGATCCTTACTTCCCTGAGTGTGTTTTCAAAAGGAAAACAAGATTACTGGTACAATTAGTACCAGCAAAAAGATAACCTCTTATTCTGAAAGTACCAACAGAAAAATGGGCCAAAAAATGAAATTGAAGTTAATCAGTGACATTGTATAAATTTAGTTTAGCATACTGTAAATTAAAAGTTTTGATTTATATTGTCATTGATTTCTATGCTACAGTTTATTACACAATGACTATTCTCAAGGAGAACATGCGATCTCAGCCAAATTTGTACAAAGCAGACATTCCACTATTATTCTCCAACAGCTAATAAAGGTTGAAATGTTAATCTGTTACAATTCATGTTTAAATAAACATTGACGTAACATATGCAGCCAACCACCTTTCTACACTATTAAACACTATTATTTTATCAGTCTTGACATTTACCCCCGACACTTTCCATGATGCGTCTACCCTATAGTCAATTTAAAGCATATCCACTACGAGAATTTTCTACCACTTAATTGTGGTGCAGAGACAAGTAAGAATTAGCTCATTTACAAACTGTCAGTCACGGCTGACCTTCAAAGGAAGGACAGTGAAACACCATTTAAATGCTTTCAGCAACAAGAAAAAAGACAGACAAAGAATTTGTACCTCTCTGCTTACTTCCCTGGGCTATTCCCCTTTCCATGAACCATTTTGGTACTGAGGTGACTGAAAAAAAATTCTTCACCTGAGAGCTATGCTACCACATTTAAACCCCAGTATTATCTGAGCCTGTGCATTTAATTTTAGAATCCAGTATTTTTTTTTTTTTGCAAAAGAGATACCAAAGTGTAGTAACGCTAGACCTAGGAAGCATTTTAAAAAGTGAGTTCAGATGATCATCTTCTGCTCCCAAATATTGTTTGGCTGATTCAAAAATTTAAAACTGTGTTTTAAAATATCACATAATAATGTCAGGATGATAGAAAAATAATGTTTTCTTTTATTAATTTTTCAAAAGCAGTTTTTATAAGGCTTACTATTTAAGGGGTTACACACAGGAACACATAAACTGTTTATTACGGAACTTTATAGAAGCTGTCACTTTTCCTAATAACCAAGCCAGAAAGGAAGAACCAAAAGGATTATTCCAGAGGCTGAACTGCCAGATCCAACAAAACATTGACTGATAAGGAAACACACGCTGTCTTGCTGTCTTTTATCTGAGTGCCCTTAATCTGCCTTTTAAATGTTACTGTAGGGGACCTGGGTTTTCACAAAGATAGGTCTCTGAGGACGCTAAAAGAATCTTTAAGAAAAAGTGCTTCTTCATTCTTTATTCCTGAATGTTATCAACACAACGCATAGATTTACTGCAGGAAGTAGTCACTGATTTTATATTGGTGGATCTAGTGATGGCACCTGTAACTCTTCATGCCAGGAAGCTTTCCCTTTCCTTAGTCAAACTGAGGCAGTAATAGGTTTCCACTCACTAGTAAGAGGAAAAGAGAACATTGATAGAGGTGGAGCAACCTCCTGAACTTCTGAAACACAAGCCTTTCTGTACTGTTCTGGGTAATGGAGTCTGGGTAGTGCTGTTCCAACCAGTGAAGAGTCCTCTGAAACCAAACGCCAAAAAACACAAAGTACAGTTTGGACACTGTCATAAAAAAGCCAAAGAGCTGCCACTATTCTCTAAATCTCTTTGTCTTTTCTTCTGGAATTCAGTACAGCATGGCACAGAAATAGTGTAGAAACCTTTTTCAATCAGACTAATAAATGAGGTCACGTAAGAAACAAGGAGGCAGCGGGTGTTGGGGAGCTTTGTTGTTTGTTTGAGGGAGGGGGGCTTGCCTCTTTTGGAGACCAAATCAGAACACATACAAGAAATTTGTACTGGATCAGCCCAAGAACAACACTTCTCTGAATTTTCAGTTAGCTGAAACAACGTGGTTTGGGTCAAACAAATAATTTCATCTGTGAGTATGAGAAAAGTGGTGCTCTCCACCCCTTAGCTCAGCGACTAGATCATGTGAAATGAGAAAAACCTCAAAACCAGTTTTCTTCTCTACTTCCTTTAGAGCAAGGCTTTGAGCCAGGTCTCCCACACTTCGGTATACACACTTACAAACTAAAGATCTTTGATTTGGCTGCAATTGTATCTGAATTTAATTTAATGGAAATGTTTAAAAATAACCTTAAAATTATCAATCAATAAAGATTTTTCCTGGAGAACAAAACTCACGTATTTCAAGAATGGAAGAACATAAGCTGATTCTGTTCTGCTACACACAAGTATTTAATTTATAGCTGGGATTGGCCAGTAACAGGAAAACACAGCTAAAAGAAATATGGAACAGCTGACACCTCTACAGATGAACTGCACAATGCTAACTATCAATGAAACTTTAGGCTTTAGCTTAAAGACATATAACTGCCTGTTCCTGAAATTCTGTTTTCATTTGCATGGTGCAGTTTATGAGGAAAATTAAAACTACTTCAAGAAACATATTCCCTTCACTAAAAATGCAGAAAAATTAATGCTGTGACTGGAGATGATCTGGGCAATCTATGAAAGATATGACCAGCTTTCGTGCAAGTGTAACATCCCACTGAATGTTACAAAAGTACCCCCAAAGTTGCCAGCGGTAAGATAATCAATCAAAGCACTGGGTTGCTGAATATTCCACTAACATTCTTTCAACATTTTGCAAATCAGATAACAAAAAAGTGCCTTAAGGAAGTTTTAGTGCATGTTACAACCTAATGCAATTGTTCCTGTTTTCTACAAAGACTGACAGCAAACACAATATGGTGATAATGGCTCAGCATGCAATTATCCCTGCTGAAGTGCACAGAAGGAAGCAGAAAGCAAATGAGGCCAACTAATGCAGACTCTCTAGATCTCTTTGAGCAAACAAAATCCAGAATGACAGAGCTGCAGGCTACTAGGTCTATTTGCAGGGCTTGCTGCAGATACGTTATGTCGAGTATAATAACTTAAGGAGTAATGGTGAGCATCAATCTCTTACTAGAAGGTGGACCTGAGTCTAGAAGCCAAATACTGTGAAGACCTGATATTCAGGGCCACAATGTAAAGTGTAAAAAGACATAACAGTGATTATAACAATCACACTAAATGTATTGACTGCTATAACCCACTCTTGAAATGTGTGACTAACACTTAGAGCTTGTTAACAATTCAGCACTGTAATTATAATAAGATCTTAAAATTTCACTAACAGCATGGCACTTGTCCTCTGCTATTCCAAGCATCTGACAAATACATGACCGGGAAATGGAGAGAGATATAGCCGACACCTCACTAGATTATAAGATCTTACTCCTCAGAAAGCTCCTTTGAGAAGTCACTGCAGAGACATGATTTTCTATTTATGCCTTCTTGGCCTGGCCTAGTGCCAATCCCTCTCTTAGGCCGGCGATAGCAGATGTTCAGTGACAAAACATGACATCTGACTTTTTGTTATATTTCATAGATAGTTAGCTTGGCTGTTTGCCCCAGCACTGTTTGGCCTGTCATTTATGGACTACTTGTTCTCCTCACTCATATTTTTTGCCTTATTTTCAACCCATTGTTTCAGCTTAATATACTTTCAAAAGTATTTTCACTGTCTCTTCACAAGGCCTACAGAGGGAGTGAACTTAGGGTACTCTTACCAGCCAGGAGGAGTAGGATGCAAAGAGCTTTCTGAGTCACAGCACCAAACTGCATGTGGTCTTTCCACAAACCAGAAGGTAAATCGCTCTTTGGAGTCATAATTTGACAGACTTGAGGCTGAGACCCCAGGGTCAGGCACAGTATTCAAAAAGCAGCTCCTTAGTCACTGCCATTATTGCAATATAGCATAATTACATCTAGAAATAGATGCAACTATGTATACATAAGTCTCCATCTATCCCAGTGAAAATTGGGACTGTACAGGGTGTAATGGGACGATAAACCCATTTTGAATAACTTTCAAAATAACTGTAGGGTAACATATCACACAACACATGATGCAAGGCAGACAGTGCATAAGCATCAAATCGCTTCAGAAACTGTGCCTCTTCTTTTGTAAGAACATCCCCAGTCTTATCCATTCCTCTTCCCTTCTCTAGGTCCCAAAGAAAATGACTTTTAGTCTGTGCTCTCCTAAAAGTAGTCCTACATTTCTGTCTAACGGATCATGCTCAGCTATCAAGATTTCTCACAGACTTCTATGCATATTTATCAGACTGAGACTGCAACATTTCAAGATACCTTTACTGATTGTTCAGCATGGCCTTACTGGGCCACTTAACTGGGTGGATGCTGAGCCAGCAGAGGCTGACAGTATTTGAGAGATAGAAGAGTTCCTAACAAAGAGAACTTGAAGAAAGGAAGAGACTTCATCTTATGTCAAGGCATGGTATTCAGCATCAGGAAAAAGAATAGTAAGAGATTCTAGAAAAACAGTCACTCAAGTGGACAGCTGGGGAAAACTGGAACAGGTTATAAGTGAAAAAACATTATCAGAGCATCTTCTCATCTTGGGATTCTCAGAAGGTCATTTACCTTCTGGCACACAGAAAGATCACACACACAGCTTGGTGCTGTGAGTCAGAGGACTCTCTCTATCCTACTCCTCTCATTCAGTAAGACTCTGTGACTTAGCCTTGAAAAAGAAGTCATCTTGTATTACCAAACTGCCAGTGAGAAGAAACATGCATTTTTCATTTAAAGAAAAATAAATATATTCCACAAACATCGCTCTATTTTCATGAAAGGAAATCTATATTAAATGTCTCCACAGAAGAGGCAGCTATAAGGAAAACATTTTTTGGACTGAAAACAATTATAAGCATTGGATGCCCTCACCCTTTTATCAGAATCTTTTCACAGAGTTCTTCTTATAGCCCTCCAACAAAACCAGCCAGTGGAAAGAATTGCAACGCTCAGAAGAAAGGATATATTGTAGTCTAGTACCCATTGTTTCACTGGTCTTCTCAAGGAAGAAGCAAGTGGATGCCCTGCGTGTTCCTAGAGGAACTTAGGGACAATATTCCACGTGGACACCACAGCTTCACAAAGACCACAAAGAATTAGAAAAATAGACATTTCCAGCAGAAAAGATGTGTGGGAGCAACGAAATAAAATTTAGGAACAAATAATATAGATAAATTCTGGGCTTTAACACTGATAATTAAACCTGACACATCAGGATATAGGGAATTGAGGGAGAAATAAACTTACACATCTAAGGTCATGTCAGCAAGCGAGCAAAAGATGCATCTTTTCTGAGTATGTAGTATGAGGAAAGTTATATAAGAGAATATAGCAGTACCTGTGGGATGAATCTGACATAAGTGTAAAAGCAGTTCTGCTGTGGTTTCACAGCCACATGGTTTTCAGCTACCCAAATCCACCGAGAAGCAGCCCACCTAGATTCGTGCCTAGATTTGGAAAGGATTTCCACATTATTTCAACATCAAATGTGTTGTTTAAGCTGGGATGAGATCCAGATTAAGATGTCACTAAATGTACAAGTCTGCATGTGTGTATGGTAGGTAGTCAGTGTGCAGTTGGTGCCTAAGCATCCATTATCATCAATATAAATCTTGTCACTACAGCCATTTGGAATTAGGGAACTCACCCTGAAGCAGACATCAAGGCTGCATTATACTAGTAGATTAAATGCATCTGGTACTGGTCTCAGGCTGTGAGAAAACTGATGTGGAAATGGTCCATGTCAGCACTAATCTCCAAATCAGGATGATCACATCTAGTCTGCCTACTAGATATGGTCTCTGACCTATATTAACTCCCTAGTAATCCAGAAAGTGTTTAGAAACATGCTAGATAGCTTAATAGACTATCAGCAGGATAGATTTCCACTGCCTATACTGAAGCTTGAATATCTGGCTCCCACATGAATATGTACTTACAGATACATATGTTGTTGTGCTTTACTCTTCCACTGAATCGTCTCTCAAGGTACTAGCACCTGAAGTTCTTCCTTGTGCTCTTCAGCACGCTTCAAAGTAAATAGTTCAAATATTGGAGACAAAACAGATGTGATGGTATGGAAAAGCTATAGCTCTGAGGCATTCAGCCTTACACAGCCCTACACAAAATGCCATGGAAAAGGCAAAGAGAAGCTCTATGTGGCTGTCTGTGAATCTTATGTCCTATTGACATTAGCTGAAAGAAGCTAATTAAATCAATTCAGTTCAGTAACACTCATGTAAACCAAACAAAAATTAAGAGACGAGCTGAATATTAGGCTACAGTACAGTGCTGTGTCCTTTCTAAGCAACAGAAAAAGAGACAGATTTTCATGTTTATACAAGGTGTATAGTAAGAGTGAGGTGTGAAAGGCAAAACTGTCATATACTGAGCAAGTTTATTACCTTTACATTTCTGAAACACTTCACAGGATGCAAGTGCAAAAAGCATCTGAGTAGTTTGGTCCAATCTTGATACAACACACTTGTGTGCCTGAGAGAGGCTTTGGACAGAACAAACTATATCAGGTTACTAGGGACGATGCTTTAGCATATCCATGAGGTGATAATTTAGACCTAGTCTGAGCTGTAACCTTTACTCCAAGTCCTTCTGCTTTTCTCTCAAGTTCAGTCTATATATGTTTGCATGTGTATTGGTCTTTTAATAAGTATGTTAGATGATATTTTCTATCATAATTGATTATCCACATTCTATTCCCACTTTCCTTGTACTGTCTGAACCTTGGTGGTTCTCACATTCAGTACTGGAAAGACTTGGAATAAACACAAAAAAGCATTTTGAGAACTTGTTCACTACACTACTAATTCTCTAATACCTTCAATGAGTATATGGTTTCTGAAATGCAAAATAAAAGCTTACAAATAGAAAACTCTCAAGTATTAAAAAAAAATTATGTAACTCCGTATGTTATCCAAGCAGTTTTCAGATGAGTTGGTCTCACTTCATGTAGAGAGACAGCTAAACAGAACATATGGGTAAGCACTAAGGCATTTACAGAACAGTCAAAATGCTTTTAAGAGCTCTGAATTGTCCTCACTTCCTTCAATAAACAATGTGAACTGAATGCACACGCACACACACGAGAACAAACAACAGGAACTTAATATCAGGTAATGCGATTGCCTTTAATTATATAAAACTCCCTCCCAGAAAATAAATACCTCCTCTTCCTTGCTTAGGCAAGCAAGCACTACAACATCCCCAGTTTCAGTAAAATTACTTACTAACATGTGTTCTTCATTGTTAGAGTCACAAAACATCACTTTTTGACACAAAACCTGCAGAACTCTTGGCTTCATAGCACTCTGCTGTGCATTGGCAACATTTTTCTTGTCAGATGGTTTAATCCTCAGCACAAAATGTAACCTTGTAATAGTTCTGCATTAGGCATCCATTCTCCCTACCTTTCCACCTTGATCATGAAGAAAATGGACCTTCAATCACTGAAATTAGATTGAATTCGGTTTCCTCTCCTCTGCAGAGCCAACATAGCATTGATTTATTTAAAAAAAAAAAAAAAAGTTGCTAGCTTTCATACTAAATCACAGTGTGCACAAGTCATGTAACTGGATTACCGGAAGCACTAACAGTAGCAACTGCCCTTTCAAGTTGAGCACCCAACAACAACATTGCTAAAGGCTGGAACAAAAAGGGTCAGCCAGGGCAAAACAACAAATGTTGACCCTTGCCCTATATACTAAAAACCAGAAAGCAGCAACAGGCAGTAAGTGTTAATTCAAAACAAAGAGGGAGCAATACACATGCAATTCAAAACAAACCAGATTCCCTCGGTAATTACATTAACACTACAATCTACTTCAGGTGACATTCAAGAGGGAGAAACAGAATGTTGAAATACAGAAACCTGGAAGGAGCAGGGTTGTGCCTGGATGATGGCAACCACCCTGTTGTGGGACAAGCTGCCCTTTTAAAGAAGACACGCTCAAAATTTCTGATGGTGGGATTAGTCCAATGCACTGTCTGACTTCCAGCTCTTTGGCTTCAAACATATGTTTCCCCAAAAGCTTGTTCTAAAACGATGACTTTAAAAACAAATGAAAACCACTGTCCTTCAGCACATCCAAAGATAGCTGAAGAACCTAAGCAATAAACAGCTTTCATGTCATGGTTAGCTCATGCTGTTATACCTCCCCTTAAAGCACATATGGTTCCCAGCCAGAACAGAAGGCTTCAGAGCAGCAGCTCCATCCCAGAAATGCAGTAGCAAAGCCTCAGACCGAAGTCACTTAATGAGAACTTAATATAGATTTAATGGACCTTTTTTTTAATGTGACTATGTGCCAATTGAAAATCTGCCTCATTTAGCTTTTAATGCAGGCACAGAGCCAGTCAGCTGAAATCAGGGTAGCCCCAGAATATTTTGCAGGACTCTTCCATTACCAGTTGAGGACCACAGGTCTCCAAAACTGTGCAAAATCCTATGAAAATAACACGTCATAGGTAACAGTGTCATTTAATGAAAAAAAAAAAGAAGGGCCATGCATATTCTGAGTTCCTTGCACTAATAGAAATGTTTCACCTTGAACCAAAGTGAAATAATGCTTGCAGTGGAAAGAAGAGAGCAGGTACCTTCACTATGGAGTTGGCCCTGCTGGCTTAGGCTAGCTTTGAGGCACAGATATATCCAGCTTCCTCGGCATCTCCTCCCCTCAATCATTACTATTCAATATCGGGACTCTCTTTGCACTTGGCCTGTCCACGGTAAAGCAAGACTGCCAGTACCTTATTTTGCTCTGATATGGACACTTCCACACAGCTGAATCTAGTCCACTAACAATGCCAGCCATCTAAATGCAAATGAGGAGGTCTTGTTCATATGGTATGCAACAAGTCCAGAGCACAGCTTTCTGAGCCTCGTGCCCTGATGGTACTTTTTAACTGTTAAAACTTTAATCTTGGACAAATAAAATTACCACCTTCTTCTTTTTTACCCTGATTATTTTTTCATTGTCACTACTTCATTGCATTTGGTGTGTTCATGAGGGCAGCTCTCTACAGTACCATACATGGAACTCACATGGGATTCTGAAACACTTGGTGTGCTAACATGTTCTGGTGTTCTACGCTCTTTTTCCCTTGTTTATAAAGGCCATTCTCTTTTAATCTCTCATCTTCCTCTGAAACAAGCAATTTACAAGTTTCACTTTAATCTTTATTAGCTCACTCTAATGAGTGCATGAGCAATTTTAAGTGGCTCTTCTTCCCTCCGGGAATCAAGGAAAGCAGCCTACACACAGGGGTGAGGAAAGCAGTATCCATGCAGAACACATACAGACTGTACTGTGCATCCCACCAAGGACAGCTCTCCTGGCAGCAGGCTGCCCCATTAGCACGAAGGGTGAGGATGCAGCAGGGCAGCATCACTATACAGTTAAAATGACCTGCCCTTCACTGCAGGAGGGAGCACTGCCACCCCCTTCTTGAGAAAGGGAAAGGTCACACACAGAGTTAACTGACACTGGAGGGTCCCCAATCCATATGCCCCAGAAGAAGTGCATATGGCTTATACCAACAAAAACAAAGCTCTTATTCTTTGCAATAAACAGGATTTTTTTTTTCAAACAGCTAAATGGTGGATTTACCAGAGAAACAGAAGTGAATGAGACCTTTATGCCACCTTTTTAAAATCTCACTGCCTCTGTAGAACAGTGCCCTGAAGTACATTTTCCTGTGACCTATGCAGAATAAATTTAAAGCCCATCCAGTAAAAACTGTGCAAACATCAGTCAAGACAAGAGGATCAACAGCATTTGAGGCAAAGGTAAGGTCTTTACCTACAGAGAGGCTATATTCTGCACTGGTTCACCAGACTGTTTGTTAATCAGAGTGTGATTCTATGAATGCAAATTGCACCAAAGTGAAGAAACTGAAGACAAGGAGTCATTATTTAGATTTAGATGGTCAGTCAGGCTACCTAAAATTACAGTCCATCTATATTTATCTACAGGAATATTTATTCACAAAAAACCCCTCCAGAACTCAAAAAAAATCACTTACCACAATAATCACATTCGTTGAAGGAATGGGAAGATTCTCCACTTCCAAATCTTGACCAGTCATTGCTAAGAGATTGAGAGATGGGTCATAAACAGACCTGGGGAAGGCCGATTTAACAATTATTGCAGGGTGCAACTTGCTTATTTTGGTGTGGGAAGAAGAACGGAAATTTTGTTTGGAATCCTTATAGCTGTCTGTATCCAGACTTTTCTCCACGCTTTCCACATGGTGATAAACAAACATAGGTTTTCCACTCTTTCGCTGATGAATTGCCAAAAAGTGGTCACTGTCTCCAGAAAAGCAGCCTGTAGAAAAAGAACAGTAAGTTTAGAATGTCTCTCTTGGCTATTCTGTAGATGGCACTGGAAATTCAATGAGATTTTTGGGTTCTGAGAAATTTGGAAAAGTATTTTTGGAATACAAGAATTCACTGAAAATCTTAAAATTCATTTTCTATAGCAATAGATTAACAGCACTACAGAGTCTGCTAAGTATGTGAAGTGTACAGTATTCTTAAGCTCATTTTCACAGGGCTTTAAAAAATGTTATTTATATTTCCAGTCATAGTTACACGTCAAAAATGATGTGCAAAAGCAGAGCACATGCTGAGCCAAGTTCAACTTCCGTACTGATATCAACTTCACCCGGAAAGCATATGCCGTCAACTTTCTGACATCTTTTATCACTCAGTAATATCAAAGACGACAATAGCAGTGATCATCTTTTATAAACGAGCACTTGAAGAGAAAAAGTCACAAACTTGACCAAAAAACCAGATTTAAATATGTAAGAAAATTCAGACAAGTCCATAATCCTAACTTTGCATTCCTTGTCCATCTGCTTATATCAGGAGACCCTTGTGCCAACTCTTGTGACCCAACCTTCACTCAAGCATTGCCTGGCCTGCCAATGGAGCACCTGGCTCTCGGCAGAGGAGACTGGCTGGAGCATCTGGCTCTCTGTAGAGGAGATATGAGTGTGTGGATTTGGCCATACCTTGCATACCTTGGTGTTGGGCACAAAGAACTCTCTCACATTAGGGAACTGGAGACAGGGGACTCAAGCATCTCTAACAAGGAGTTACAGAGTTGGTCTTGTTCAGCCTCCAGAAGAGATGACTGTGAGGGGACGTCATCAATGTCTATCAGTATCTGAAGGGAGGGTGTCAGAGGATGTTTCCAGGCTCCTCTCAGTGGTACCCAGCAATGGGACAAGAAGAAATGGGCAGAAACCAATGCACAGGAAGTTCCACCTGAATATGAGGAAGAACTTCTTTACTGTGTGAGTGCCTGAGCACTGGAACAGACTGCCCAGAGAAGTTGTGGAGTCCCCCTCACTGGAGATACTCAAGAACAGTCTGGATGAAATACTGTGCAAAGTGCTCTCAGATGACCCTGCTCGAGCAGGGAGGTTGGACCACATGATCCCACTGATCTCTTCCAACCATACCCATTCTGTGATTCTGTAATTACACGGGTTTAACTAGCCAAGTATTAATAAAAAGTAAGTTCTCTTTTGAAAGACAAAATACTTCCTGATGATGCCTTTATAAGAGGAATCAAGACTAAATTTTTGTTTGTTTTTTGGTTTTGTCTTTTTGGGTTTTGGTTTTTCTGGGTTTTTTTTTGTTTTGTTTTTGGTTTTGTTTGTTTGGGGTTTTTTTGTGGATGAAATATAGTGAATCTTCAGTGCCTTTATGTTGAACAGAATAGCTACAAAAGCACAGTTCAGTTCCCAGCCTGGAAGGCAGTCTATCTGACCAGAATAATAGGCAAGGATCAGCTCCCTCACAGATAAAAAGTAACTGAAGCTGCATTAGTCACCTCCAGAAGAACACTCCGAGAAACCCAGTGTGGTAGAAAAGGGACTTTTTGTTCTCAGAGAAGTGAACCCAGAGAGCTCACTCTGATCAGCCTGGAATTTCTTCTTCAGATGCTGCTGGAGTTAATGGCAATGTTAAATTTGAGAGCTGATTTTTAGTTTAAAAAATATAAAATTATTTATATAATTTTAATTCTCATAATGAGTTATGAGGAGCAGCTTAGCGCCAACAACGTTTCAATTCAGGGTGAACAAGAAATCATTTTGTTCTATTCAAACTGAAATTTTCTTCTGATTTTTTTTGCTTCCGTAAGCAAATCAAAATAATCAGTCATTTGCACAGCTCTACCCAGTGCCCTTAGGAGGCTTCAGTGTAGGTAATTACATTCTGTTGACCTAATTTCCTCACGAAATTTCAGTTAGGGAAATCAAGGACAATACCTTATCTGTGCTATAGTATTGCTTTGCATCATTCAGAAGTGCATTCTCTGGAGTAAGTGGGTCCCTGTCAGTAGGCAGTGAAGCAATTTATAATATACATGAACAGAAAATCAATAGTAAAAAGACAGAACACAGATCCTCTATTAGGAAGTAATATGCTAAATCTAAGACTACTCTTTCAAATGGTTGAAACAATCACAATCTCCTAGATGACCACTGAGGTCACAAATTTTCAGCTCTTGTCAGGTTTTGATTGGGAAGATGTCTGAAAGGAGGAGAAAAAAAAAAAGAGAAACTGCAGAGTATAGTCTTAAAGATAGCTGAATTTCAAAACTTGTTAAGCTTGCTGGGTTCTCATTAAGCTTTGTGGGTGTTGGCTTCATCGATAAAATCCTGAGGGCTGGTCTTAACCAGCAATTTAGACAGTTGTGTCAGCAGCAAAATAAAAATAAGGAAGCATCNTTTTTATCTTTTCATCGATAAAATCCTGAGGGCAATTTAGACAGTTGTGTCAGTGGCAAAATAAAAATAAGGAAGCATCAGCACTTCTCATTGTCACCTACTTATCACAGTCATCTCTTTGCTGGATTTATTTTCATGTCTCCTTCACAGAAAACCAGAATTCAAAAACTGATCACAGATAACACAAAGGAATGCATCCACCGACACATTTGGTTTGTCTTTTTTGCTTCCTTCATTCCTGCTCCTTTGTTTCTGAGGGAATCAAACCAACTGTGATTCTCCTCGAATTCTTTGTATTGCATTTTCTATCCACTTCAATATTCTAACTTTCCCTCTTATTTCATCATTTTTACAGAATGAAGCAGAAAAAATTACAATTAACTACCAGCCCAAATTCTTCCCTGAATATTTTTGATAAAAAAATAGTTAAAGGAACCAAAAAAGCTCACTTGTCCTTGAATCTCAATACTTTTTAACAGCAGAATCACCATTTGGTTCTAAATCCCAGCAGACTTGCTTCCATTAGAATGCTAAATATCACATCAGTAACACCTGCAGCCATACAAGGTCCATTGTAGTAGATTTTCAAGATGGACAGCAAAATATATTGTTTAACCTGTAGTAATGAGAAATTAAAAGTCTAATTACACAACATTACACTTTATACTCACACAAACTTATTCCATCAGCTGAGCACTCAGAAGTTCAAATAAGCTCCAAGAAAATAACTGCACTGAATTTGGTTGTCTGAGAAGCCCACAAAGCCCCAGTATCTTAAGTAGGTTGCAAGCATCCACAGTGCCCCATGTGGAAAACTTCACTAACCTTAGCAGACTGTGTATAAGATCCTAACCACTACCAAACTCTGGCTCCCAGACTGCCATGGATGCCTCAGGTGACCATCACAAATGGGCCACCCTTGATCCTACAGGGGAACCTAAACTTCCTCCCAATCTGATGAAGTGATAATATACTCCTTCTAGACCATGCAGACTTCAGCTGCAAACACAAGCAATAGGCACCAAGCAGACACTTCGAAAATCAGGTAGTTAGAAATATCCGCACTTCTGCTACATAACGCCTTTAAATATTGCCACTTTCCAACCCTAAAGGGAGAGAAGACTGGGATTCCTGTATCAAATTCTGCACAAAAAAAGAAAATGCTTTTTTTGGCCACCAGGGAAACTGCCAGAAGCTATGAAGAACTGATTTTTGTGACTTTCAAGCCTCAGATATCCCAAAATACACAAAAATTCAGTAAATACGGTTTACAACAAGCCTCGAAAAATAGAATTCCCAGAGGTTTCTCTTCCATAAGCTTAGCAAACTTTATCCAAAAGTATGTTCTGATATTCTGCTCACACTACCCTGTTTGAACTCAACTTTATGATGTGGAGTTATTTATGACTCACTTGAAATATTCACCCAGTGCTGCTATTATCCATTAACTATAATAATTTTATTCCTTCTCCTAAAATTGTTTCCCCTCAAGTGTATCTACAGAGAATTATAGTTTATTCTGCCTCAGCATTGAGAACAGACTAGATGGTAGATTGTGATTCCATGCTATTTCTTCTATCCAAAAAAAGGCTGAGTCTTCACCTATTTCTCAACTAATCTACTATCTTCATGTCAAGGAAAATTTTATTTGTTCTAAAATGAACAATAAACATTGGTTACTTTGAAACCCACATCAGAACTTCTCTGAGCAGCAGGTTTGTATGTACCTTTGCTCCTAGAAAACAAACAGTCCTCTCTTCATGATCATCTCACATAATAACCATTCCAACTCCCTTTAGTAACAGATGCTGCACTGTGACTCTGTACTGATCTGAACTGTTCATTCCCCCCTCAGGTTCTTGTGTCTGTACGATCTAGCGACTGGTCACCACTCTTTGTTGGTTTTCAGCTCCTGATGAATACTGCTATTTCCTCCTCTGTTCTTTACCTAAAGGTTAACTTTCCTTTCCTTGCAACTCCTCAATGCTGCTGCTTTTGCTTAGATTTTTTTTAACAATAAAGCCTGTCTTGATCTTGTTTCCATGTTCATCCATTGTAAGCCCCTTCTTTACTTTAGCTGCTCCTGTACAACAGTATTCTCCTTCCACAAATTCTCAGATTCAGTTGCTGTGCTTCTAGAACCTCTACCAAATGTAACACTACATCTATTAAAGTGCAACAAGAAGCTCCAGGGTGATATAGAATGCATACTTTCTAAATCTGAACATCTTCACTACTTGTACTAGTTTCAGTATTTCTATCATTGCCACCATTTGTCATCCTACTGAAAGAAAAATTGGACAAATCCCTATGAAACTCCCTGTTCTGCAGAATCCAACTGTTCTGCCTAATCGTTTAAAATACGTGTTCAATTGATCTTCTTAGTCGTCTGCAAAAACATCCAAGATAAAACTACTTCCGTCACAAATTAAAAAGAGAAAAAGAATCTAATCTACAGAAGATTGATGGAGAATGGGACAGTAGAATTCCATGTCAAATATCCACATAATCCCAGCATATGGAAAGCACCCATGAAAACAGATGAGTAAATCACAAGACTGCTAGATAGCACATGCTTCTGTGCCTGTCTCACACTACAAAGCTGCATTACGTGCGCAGAAAGGAAAGCCTACAATAAACAGTAAATCTGATGTGCTGGATGTTGTGGGCACTTTCAACTGTTCCAGTTGGCCTCTGCTTGACAGAGGAAAACCTAAGATTTCTTTAGACTGTCTTGACACTGAATAGTTTCAGACAGTTGACATTTTACCTCAAAGCAACCTGCCAGAAAATTGTTAGACTCCCAATTCCTAAATACCTTCACTTTTGCTAAAACAGACAGATAAAAAACTTCAAAATAGTCAAAATCCATTAATCAGCCAGTAACAGAGCAGCACGGTTTTTCTCTTCTTAAAACATAAAAATATCAGAGCTTTACAGAGATTTCACCTCACATCCTTGTTAAGGAAACAATGGGCACCCCATTTGACTCCCTACTCACCCCATTCTCAGTCAGACAAGCTTTCCTTGCAGGCTCGGCCCCAGGTTTCCCATAACAGAGCCTCAGACCTCTGGTTCCTTTAAGGAATTTTATCATGATACAACACAAAAGCTGCTCAAGCTGGGTGCCTCCTCCTCAACATCTTCTATAGCCAGAAACTAGAAATTTATTTGATTGGAAAAGTCTCAGTGGGACATAACATAAACCTGATAGGGCCACGATAATGGTGTCTAAAGTCATGATGTGTGTCTGGAAAAACAATTTAAGGTCATTTTCTAAAGTCTTGTTATTTATCTTAACCTGAACAAATTTGATAATAAGCTATGCTCCTGAAGTCACATTTTCTATAATGAGATATATACTGTATATTTGCTACTTGTAAGTACTGCAGTCATCCCAAATCCACTGACAAAAGTGCTGTGCTGTATCTGACTAGTACTGACTAGTAAGTAAAATACACAAATGAATATAGATACCTAGTGCATATATTTTAAACACACAGTACTGCTTAATACTCACACTTAAAACTCTAGCACTATAATAACAACGAATTCTTTTCATAGTTAAAAATAACTTGGTATATTACACAGCTTGAGATTTTTATGCTAAAAGCTGGAAATTGAAACAGGAAAAAAAGCATGGAATGTAGACTCATTTCATAAGGGAGCAACATGCTGAAACTTAACTGCTTTCAAAGATAAATTTAATCCAAATGCAATTTGAGTTACAGTACTTAATACTGTTGCCAAGTAATTTCTTATTTTCAGTAACAAAAATACTTACTAAATTTTGGTAATTAAATTTTGTACCCTGAGCTCCCCATGCTTTTTTCCATTCTGTTTGGTTCACCACACTGAAAAATGCTCTTTGTCCCATACAAACTTCCTTCAAACCTATAAATCAGCCCCAGACTTTGGACAGGCTTGGCTTTATCACCTCTTGCACCATGGTTTATTTCCTCTTGTCACAGTGACTGCTACCCTAGTCACTGTGAGATGCTGTACTTACGCAGACCAATGATCAATCCTCTCCAACAACACCAAAGTTCCCACAGCTGGGAGATTCATTCCCAGCTCTTTTCAGAACATTGAGATAGAAACAGACTCCCGTTCAGAACAGAGTTTGCAGATCTCTCTTCTCTGTATAAGGGCCAAGGAAGTGTTGGCCCACAGCAAGGAGAAAAAAAAAATGCTTAAATGCGAAAATGCTTGTTATCATGCTGCCCATTTATGAGCACGGTTCTAACTCTCAGGAGTCACAACGGCAATGATACTAAGGGAAATGCCAACTGTGGTAATTCTAGGCATAGCACAAACACTGCTCTAGGTTTAGAAGACTTCTGTCTGTTCTGGGCTGTGAAAGTTGTCTCTTCTGGTGCATGCAACAGAACCTTCCTTTGGCTTCGCCTTCAAAAGACACAAAATCTACTGTTTTATCGCTATTTCATCTACATTACCAAGGGAAAATGAAAAAAAAAAAAAAGAAAGAAAAACCACCCAAACAAACCAACAAACATATTAAAAGGAGTCAGCATATCTGGTGGAAAATATAGAAGTTTTAAATTAAGCTGAAAGCAAAAATGAAAACAAAAGCTGCCTCGGGGCAATATGCTTTGCATCTGTACCGTCTAGCTAACAATATGTCTTACTGTCAGGAAAGTAGTACATCAATCAAATCTAAATCTCATTTGGATAAAGTTATGCACTTTCAGCCAAACATAAACTGATGTTGAACTTTAGCATGGTGCACCAAAAACTATCGCCAATAAAATGCAGTTAAAACAGTGGCTAAAATGTGACTTGAAGATAGCTGGACAACAGAACATTCTTTCAAAAGTGCTTTTGTGAGGTAAACCAGGGAAACCGGAAAAGGAAAACATACAAATCCACTTGCTGCTTTGCTAATAAATGCATAAAGTTTTGAATTGACAAAAGAATTCACCTAGGAAGCTACTTTCCCATAAATAACAGAAGGACTTGCAGGCTATGACTGTTTCCATCATTCAGAAACTAATGCCAAAACATAAAGCCTTCACACCACTGCTTTGTCTTCAGCCAAAACCTGTTAGAGCAATACAAATGAAGTTATTCTTTACCCAAAGTAGGCTGTTCGACCCAATGATCAGGCATGCTGCTGTATAGCTTCTCACAGCCTCCTTCAGGTAGATGAATTCCTTTGTTACTTTCAAAGTCTTGCTCATGAACAAAGATGAAGCACACCTTATACATGTAAGTGAAACCAAGAGTTTATTGTTAGCATAGTGAAAATCTTAAACTAATTCAAGAAGCATTGTTAGTCTAGATCTAACTTTTATAGAAAAACAAGGAATACAGAAAAGGTCACAACTATAGGAATAGTACAATTAAAATTGTCTATCCCTTTCCCTGGTATTACTCTAAATCCATTCTTCTCTGGGTCCTCAGGTCAATTTTTCCACAGAGGTGTTAGTGACAGGCATTGTTATGAGGAGTTGTCAGCACCTGGAGTCCTTCATCAGGAGAGATATGGTCTTCCTGCTGATGGATTCTTCCTCCTCCCCCTTAGGAAGCTATATGTACATGCATTTTCTAACATGCATTTATACCTATTCTTTCTTCAATTGGTCTGCAGCTCCAGGTTATATCTGAATTTACCATAAATGGTGCTGCGTACGTGTGTTAGATACTATCTCTTTGTTCTCTTCATTAACACCTAAAACCAGGGTTCTCAAGCTCCAAGTCTGCATTTTTACCTTTTACTGAGCTTTTCATAGCATGGAGTCTTCAGTGCCAAGACTGTGCCCCATCTCTTATCATCCCGCACCTGCACTCCTCTAATCCTGTGCCTCCACTCTCTCTAATCTTGTGTCTCTGCTGTTCTACCAAGCCTTTGTTGCTGCTCCTGTGTAGATTTAAGTTGTACCATACAAAGACAAACTAGATTAAAACAGATATAAATGCTTGCTTGGTTAAGTAGAAAAAACTGCTGTCAGAGCTAACCCAAGTAAAACAGGAAAGTCAAGGAAAGTTTGGGCAGAGCAGGTCTGTCAAATCCCAATCATAAGGCCTTGAAAAATCAGGACAAAACTTACAGCTTTGTTATTAGCAATGGCAACACTCCATTACAGGACTACAAGGTCACATTCCTTCACAGGAAGGGTTCTGTGCTTTCCTAGCTAGCTCCAGTAACCAAAGACCAGGCCTTTTCCAGCAGAGGAACAGTACCCATGACAAGTCAAAATTCAGAGCAAATAAACTACATCAGAGCAAAGCAAGAATGGGGTAAGACAATTGTAAAAAATCAGAAAAGTATTTTGATTTGCCCCTAAACACAATGTTCAGAACTTTTGACCAAAAATTTCAGAAAATATCAAGTAGTACAAAATGTATGTATATATGTGTGCAGGTATATAAATGATTCTTTTTCATGTGTGTTTGTATTTGTGAGAGCAAGCAAGTGCATGCACACATGCATGTGTGATGAGGGTGGAATAGCACCACCGGGGAGGGTGGGAGTACCCACAAGAGAGGGAGGTAGGAAGAGAGGGAGGGAGAGAGAGAGATGATTGCAAGGATTTTTTTCCCTTTCTAATAAGCAATCTGCTGAAAATAGAAACAACTGCAAATTCATTTTTGCTAAATTCGTTCTTTTCAGTAGGAAAAAAAATGCCCTGGCCAAAAATATCCACAGCTACAGTGAATCTGGATTAAGCATATGAGTGGTATCTTTTTCAAAAAGACACTTCACATCTCATTTCAAGGGCCTGTTGCCTGATATGTCAATACTGAAACTAGATACCACAGACCATTGATTTCACTAGGTCTACTCATGTGAATTAAGAGATGAGCTAGTGGTCCCAAAGGCACTTAAGTATTCTGCCATACTTATGTCATGGCACTAATGTACCATATAGACTCACATCAGATTTTTTTTCCCAGAAGGTGTGAGAAACTGATGCATCAATTTTCTAATTGTGTGATTACCGTCATTTTTCCAATACAGGTTGCAGATAAATTCTGCTCTGCATAAGGTGGATGTAAATACATAGTCTCTCAAGGAAACATATCATATCTCCATGGAAATAGCCGGTATGAAGGAAAGCCAACTCCAGTCTTAAAGTTTTGGCTTTTTTTATAGCAGTAATATTGCTCTAACAAATCTCTCTGAGGATTTCTGAGCAGATCTTATTAACTTCTCCAAGTACTTATTCCAAAGCCATGCTGAAAATCCTACAGGACAATCAATGACTGTGCTTTATGGAATAAGAGCCTTACCCTTCCAGCACAGCAAGCCTTGTAACACCCCTGTGGAGGGGGGGCCACCATCAAATTGAGTCACACAGTTATGTCATTAGCCTCCTTCTAGAGAGACATAGCTCCCCAAGAGCCCAATTCATGGACTTTCAGCAACTCTCCTACTTTGCTCTCCAGAGAAGCTGGAACCAGCCTTTGCTGTCTAAGATGTTTCAATCTTCTTTATAATACAACAAATGGAATTAGTCAGAGATTCCAAGACCACAAAGCTCCAATTTCCTAATGGATGTACTGAACATAAATCTCTTGTGGAAGATGATGTCTTTTAAAATTATGAATAGCTAGAATTTCCACATATAAAAACATGGTAAGAGTCTCTTTTCCAACTAAATACTTCCTCAAAAATATGAAGTCAGATACTGAATTATAAAACTATTTTTCCCCCAACAGAACCTTTGAAAAGACAGATGACTACCCCCTGATTATCCATGAGTCCTACTAATAAAAGGCAGAAAAGTCTCTTCTAGTAAAAACACCCACCCATGGCCAGCAATGTGTTTTTAAAAAATGCAATTATAAGAACCAGCTTCATTTAGATTATGTTAGTGTAATGAAGCAGAATCCTTATTCATTTTTAAATCAATAGCTCCTTCACTTTCATTCTAAATGTATTTAGAACCTAGAATTATTCACTCATTAGTATGAGGTTACTGAAATGGATCTGATGGCAAATGCATTTTGCACAGATCTTACCTCAACCCTAAAAGTACAGTCTCCAGATCGTCTTACTTCTGTGACAGAGCTTGTGCGTTTTATAGAAAATAGGCCTGCCCAACATCTAAGCAGAAACGGCAGTGCACTCGATTAATTTCTGACCATGAGAATATCACACAGTGCATATTTGACCAAGAAAGCTGAACTCAGCAGAACTTAGTAAGGACACCCTGTGGACTGTGTGAGAACCAGTCTAGCATATTTATAACACACATTTCTATCTAGTGAATCCTACCCAAAGGAATGTTAGTTTGTGGTCAAAGAAACTTCAGTTTTGATATAAGCAATCCTCCTGTTACTATGCATTGCCCAAAAAAGATAAAATGCCACTATTTCCTACTCTGAATTTTATGTGATTCTGCTGAGGGCCTAGAAGAATTGATCCATCAAGATGTCAAGACAAGTATGTACATACTTCCTCTCTGAAAAGGCTAGCGGGAAAGTATTGGTTCATATTGACTTAAGGTTGGCAATGCATCCCTTCACTGATGAAGAGAATAATAAAATGAGGTAATAGAAGCTCTTAGCAAGCTAATGTAAGGCCTTTCTCAAGAAACCATGACATAGATGACCTGACCAAATCATCAGTTGTTAACTTTTTGCTTTTGCTGGACCAGGATTTGTTTATCTTGAAAGCAAATTCTTTAAAAATGCTTTCTTAAAGAGAGGTTTTTAGTGCAAGGCAGGTGATGAGTCGATAAAATGATTGCTACCTGTGTAAGTTTTTTCTAGTCTAGTTGGTTTTCCTAGCCTATTTCACAGAATCATAGATTTACTTTTCCCCCCCACAAATCTCCAGTAACTGGATATTTAATTCATCATATATTTTAATTCTATTAACAAAATTTGCTAAAAAGGAAAACGAGGCAAAAGAGGTAATTAATTGAGTAATATGCATGACTCAAATGCCTCTCTAATTACAAGTTAGTCTAATGCATCATTTCATGTTTTTCCTACCACCTGCCATTCTTTTACAAGAAGACAGTGCTCCCCAGTCACTTTGGGAGACACTTCCTTTTATTGTAAGAACATGTGTTTTAGATCATACATACTAAAAGAGAGTATAACCTATGCTGTCATGCACTCTCTCATGCAATGCATCATGTAAGTTGAAGGTACATGCTGACCTGTAAACATTCGCTATAAATTCAGGTCTTCCTGCAAGAGCAAGCTCTATATAGGTTGATTACTTCACCTGCTGCACTCAGCAGAAGGGCCTGATTCTGTTTTCAGAGATGCACACACAAGTGTCTTATTTTAGGCAGAAATGTATGCATATGCTAACAGCACAATCATATTTAATTTTCTGATAACATGATTGTCGTGCTATTTTGGAATCAGTATCTAAGTCAACTCAGTAAAATGGTACCTCATTGAGCACATGAAAATCCCTGATCACATTTTCGACCAGAACAATTCCTATTTTAGTAGAAAATTTTACTACAACTGTAGTAGAATTGTAGTTCCATAGGAAACTAGATTCATTATATGACATGCATTACCTTTCTACTACAGAGCACTACTTAAACACATTAACTCTTTTTCCTGTAGCATTAGCTGAAGTAAATGTAGACTTACGTTTTCTCTAAAATCCATTACCACCAACTGATATCAAGGGAGATTTTCTTAATATCTACTGACAGTGTCTTCAGCATTCTCTAGAAACATGTCTCATAGAAATTCAGCTTCAGAACAAAAAGCCAAGCAGTTTCCAACACATTACACAAAAAGGGACATTTGGCATATAATTTGTGACTTAGCAAGCAGAACGCACTTTGTGACTTCTCATGAACCAAAGCTTCAAAATCATTGACAATAATTCAAAAGGCAAGGCTATACATAAAAGATGCTGATAGTGGTAGCCTGTGTAAGACCACATTTTCTACTTGTATCAGATGAAACAGAGAAACCTTAGCATGTTAAGCTTCCTTTGTTATTTCATTGTTGTGTCATCTTCAATGACTTCCAACAAGAGCAAGTTGTATGCAGCTCTGCCTTGGAGAAAGCACAGCTCTTGTGCTCAGTGGGAGCAGTGCCCAACCGTGCAAAGGTTGAATTCAGCTCCTATACATCCGCTCCCTTGTCTTCTCTGAAATAATTATTTTCCAGGATTACTCAGACAACAAAGCAGCACCATATAAACATCTATTTTCCTCTCTTTTTCTTATTATGTGAGAGATTTGCATAATGAAGACCAAGATCTCTTTGCAAGCATTCCCAGTAACTTAACAAAACAAATAGAACTTAATAAGAAAAGTGAGCAGCTTACTGGCAGAATATATACCCAGTTTCCATTAGCAGGATAGAAAAATGAAGCACAACAAAACTAATGCAAATTCCACTGTTAATAGAGGATATACTGAGATTAGAAGGCATGTTATGTCAAATAGAGGCTGTACTCTAATTTTGTACAGATGGTCAATTTAATACATGTTGTAAAAGAAAAATTTAAAAGCAGCTTAAGGCTTTCATTAAAACAGATCACGAAATGCTCCCTGTCTTTCAGTCAATAATATCTTGCACATATCAATATAAGGCATAACAGCATGAGCATCCTAACTACAGATTTACAGAAAAGAGGCTCCATAAGTTTTATGACGTGCAGCCTAATATTACAATGCAATAAAACACCAATAACTGAGACAAAGTTATTCCTCCTGACAACTGTTAAAAATAAAAAAAAAACAACCACAAAACAAGGAAGCAATTACTTTCATAATAGATCGTATTTGGGATGTTCATACAGTTCTTCTGTATTAAGAGACATGAAGTTAAATTGTTATTTTTATTGATTCTGCAGTAAGACAATGCAAATTCGTTGTATCTTAAAATTCTCTCCTAAAAACAACATTCCCAGGACCAAAAGAATCGGTACCTGTGCATTTGAACTGTTGTTCCTAACTAAACTTAATGGAATTTACAAGCCATTTACTACTTCAGAAGTGACTAAGCTTGTCATAAATGACAAAACAAAGAAACTCTTCAACTATACTAATTGAGAACTTAATTCAATTATATAGCTACCCCAGATTCTATTTCCTTCCTAAGATTATATATGCTGAAGTCTGCACAAGATAAACGGAGGCTCTGAACGATGAGCAGTTTTTCATGGCTTAAAGGAAGCCTGAGATTTATGCCAGAAATATAAGCTCCGACTGCCGGAACGAAACTGGCAGTGGAACTTCATGTACGTACTAGGGCGCTCATCGCTCACTGCATTTCTCAATGAGGCACACGTTTTGCCAGCGAAGCAGAGAGAGGATTTATTAGCACCACTAACAGCCGAAATGCCTGATGCTGTCGCAGCTGAAATTTCCCTTTCTAAAAACACTGCTGCCACGAGCACATACAAGTAGCGACGCCTCCCCACCAGTATTTAAAAACAAATAAATAAATAAAATAAGGAGAAGGAACATAGGGAGTCCCGATTTTCCCTTGCTGTCGTCGCCTCCGGCCAGGTCCTCGCGATCCGGGGCCGAAGCGCGGCCGCTCCGCGGGGCGCGCAGCGCGGGGCTCGCCCGCCCGGGGCCGCCGCTGTCCGCGGTGCTGACGGGAGCTCCCGCCGCCTCCGGAGCTGGCGGGGTCCGGAC
>VZRR01012213.1:40993-218136 GCA_013398015.1 Oreocharis arfaki
GGGGAACCGAGGGGAGCCGAGGGCAGCCGGGCAGCGCCGCCACACCGCGTCGCGCTCCCCCCGCCCCCGGCAGTGAGCATGCCTGGGAGCGCGCTGCGCATGCGCAACGCCGCGCGGGCGCGCGGGCGGGCAGCCGCCCTCACCTGCCTCTCCTCCTAGCGCGCGCTGAGGCGAGGGGCGAGCCCGGGCGCCGGGATGGGGCGGCCTCTGACGGCGGGACATGGGGGGGTGCAAGAGCCGCGGGGAGCCGTAAGCCGTCGTAGGAGAGGCAAAAAGAGCGATCTCCAGTTCCAGCGGCATGTCCGGGGAGGAGGCGAGAATGGGTGGCGGGGGGTGATTTCCCTCTGAGCTCCCAGCTGAAGCAGCAGTCGGGGCTCCTGCTGCAGCGGAGCGGAGGAGATTGCATCTGCCCGATCTTGCAGCGCCGATGAGGCGATCTCAGGAGTTTGGGCAGGTCTCGGAGGACTTCGACGATGTGTGGGTTTACGCTTGAGGTTCAGGCAATCCTCTTCAGTGTGTTATGAAACACGTGTTGTAAAATAAGCAGTTTGCAAAAACTGCATGATGAAAATCAAGGCTGATATAGAGATAAAGAAATAACCACTGAGCTCCAGGCAGTGGTTCAGACCAGGCTGATGCAACACCTACTCAGGAGACACTTCGTGAATTTGATTACATGGATACCAGGGACCAATGCAAAGAGGCCAAACATGAAGCAGCTTTATAACAAGGTAATTTTCTAAAGTCGGGTTTAATTGATCAAAAGATTTGCTGGAGAGTAACCATGAGAGCCAGTGGCAGATGTGTTACCCAGCAAGTGATCCATCTACAGGAGCCTATTGTTGGATATTTCAAGCAGTGTACGTGCATGGTCAGGTCTGCAGCTGAAGTGATGTACCCTAAATAAAAAATAGCAAAGGAAATCAACAGAGCTTGCTTGCCTCTATCTGGCTTTAAATGAGTCTTTGTGCAGAATTTTTCGTCATACAGAGATGGGAAGGACTGCACAGTCCCTGATATCTAGATGCAACTGCATGTGTGACTGTACATATGCAAACGAGCTTCCTTTGCCAGCCCCCACACGGCTGTTCACACACGTATAGGCAGTCAGGTCGTTCGCTTGACAGCAATGTAAGTGAAAATAGGCTTGGGTTGGAAGGCGGCACTCGGTCTTGAGCTCTGCCAGAAACGGGGAATTTATATGATCAAGGGGATTTTTGAACAAAGAGTGGTATTTTAGCCCTGTCATTTCAGTCATATTTTTTGTAAGTATTGTGCCTCAGATGCCCTGTTAAGCCACGAGATTTCTGCTGCTTCCTCTACTGCGATGATAATTTGCTGTGGGGATATATAAATTACAGTACATCCTGTTCCAGTTTTATCCTATTAGTCCTGACTAGTAGAAGTGGAAGTTAAAAGATGTGAAAGAAATAAGTCTTGTCTGTATGATACACCCCACTTGTGCCCCTACAACTTCAGTTCCTACGTGCCGAGACCTCAGAGGTACACATACAGAAAAAACAAGTGGAGAGCTATATTTACTTCCCTCAGTGAGTTGTACAGTACCAATTACAATGTAGCCAACTCCTAGGGAGTGATTAAAGAAAAATTTACTTTCAGTTCTTTGATGTTTTGTAATTTTTTGTCCACAAGTGCTCACCCTTGTCTGTTCTAGGTAAGGATTTAGGGTCAAATATGTCAGCAGGATAACTTGACTGAAGTTAATGGTATTGATTTGTCCCCATGTGGTTACAGATGAGGCAGCTGTGGTTTCATATGATTGAGTGCTGTAGCAATATCTACTCACCTCCCTTGAAGAGCCCTAAGGCACAAAGACCAGATGACTCACCACTACCCTGTTAAGGAAATTATTTTCCACTGGGTAAATGTCTTGAGATACTGTTTTGAGCTCATATCCAAGAAAACATTTAAGCTTCCAACTCATGTATAAGCTGAATTCAATGGGAAGCTAAGACTAGACTAAATAATTTGCTGAATTTTTTATCAATGCATCCTTTTTAAAAGACAGTCTCATCAATGCAAAATGGAAGCATTAGTGTGGAGTGGGAAGTTGTTATATAGAGAGTAAGCTAAAACATGTTGCATCAGTTTGAGTTCTCTAGCTTCACTGAATTTTTAATTTATTTTATTTCCACACGTAGAACACTGTATTAACAGAGTGGAGGTCATTAATGTGTGACTTAGCTCAAGAGAGTGTATTAAATGTTCAGGTGAATGCTGAACATTACCAGTAATTCTCAGTGAGGTAAATGGTTTGGGATATTGCTAATTCTTTCCAGTATTTTTTCCATAGTACCTTTATCTCTTCTGATATGACATATTGAATGTGCTGCTGAGAAGTCACAGTTGATGTTGGTTACAATTAAAAGAGACTGGTCTAAGTGTTAGACTTCTTGCTGTTTTCCTTCTACCACATTGACTAGACCGTCTTCCTTGTCTGGGAATCATTTTGCACTAGACTTTCATGGACAAATTGCTTTAAGAGGAAGCTAAAACAATGAAAGCCAAGTTCAAAACCTATCTTTAGTTTAAGAAGCAGCAATACATAGATTATCAAGCAGAGAATATATCTGAAGGAGAGAGAATCACACATTTGTCTGACATGAATAATAAGGATCCTCATATCTCTTGCCCCTTGACAAGCTTCAGCAAAAAAAATGAAGCAGTGTTTTTTAATAAATGAAAACAGGTAGGAGGAGGAAGAGGGGTGAATAGGAGGTTATGTGCATAGATCAAAGAATTCTTTGGAGACATAAATGCAAATCAGAAAAATAAATACTTTTTGGTGAGTGCATGTGTGAATACACAGCAATCTCAGCAGAGGAAAGCTCATGGCATGTACAATTAGGTCTCACACTAAATGATGTTGCCAGGATGGGAAGAGGGCTTCTTTTTACACAGTGCAGAAATGTAACTGCTACAGGAGATGTGTCGGGGAATAATGTGTGTCCTGGGAGATTGCCAGTGGGCAAAGTCATAATTGCACCAATGCAAATGTGTCGTATTCCCTAATGAATATTGTCAATATAGGATTACAGCCTTCTAAAGTGGTCTGAGACCCTCGTGTGTTACTTTGGCATAATCTTTAGTAGAGACATAAAAACCTGACACCGACTCAGCTGAGAGTACAAAAACTTTGATAGCAAGGGGGAGGGGGGAAGAGAGAGGATGCAAGGCTATTTTAGTCTCTGAGCTACTAGCTTGTGACTACGTGTGTAGATCTGAAACTTCAAGACCATTACTCAGAATTTTGCAAGACCACGTTATAATTTTTATATAACTTTTTTAAAAAACTTTACTAGAGATGTTGACTATAGCTCAAATGGAAACAATTCACTCCTGTTTGATGGAGCTGTTGGGAGAGAATCAAATGGATTCAGGCGTACCTGACCAAAAGCTGCCTGTTAAAGACACAGGGCAGGTAACTGTTAATCTGCACCGTGAGCAGCTAAGTACTAAATGAGACCTGTAAGGGGCTGGTGTGGTCCTAACCAGCACTGAGTATCTAACAGATACATGACTACTTGCAAATGGATTTAGCCATGGCTTTCTGTCCAGGTCCATTCAAAGCAAGTATGTGGAACAGCAAGTGGCAGCTCTAATTTCATACGGGCCAGGTGCCATGTCAGCATTTCCTTAGATTTCAAGTTCTTCTCTCTTTTATGCTATTCATACCATAGGGTAGTAAAGTTATCATCCTCCAATATTCTACAAGGGGCATCAAGATGTATAAAATCAGGTGCTTTAAATTACAACACAGCCAGAAAAAGATACAAAAAGAAGTTTCAGATTATCCTTAAAAGGCCCTTAGTCAAGGCTAGGAATATCTCTCTTGAAATATACTTATTTGTATAGTCAGTTATTTTATGTCAAAGTAATTTGATATGATATGCTTTTCTCATGAAATACTGGTAAAATACCCACAAATATGCTTATGTGTACACTAATATGCATTTAAATATGGAAGGCAAGTTACCCTTGGTTACTAATGACTACGTAGTACCTCTCTAAATGTAGTTACTAAAGTAAATTGCTCAGTACTATTTATATGCTAAATTTAAACTTCTCAACACAGAAGTAACTACATTCACGTAAAGATAAGTGAATCAAACCTTGGGCAATTCTGATCTAACCCATAGATGTCAGCTTTAGGTTAAAGACAGGTTCAGATAGGATGAGGGAATCTGGGCGTGTGACTATTTGCATATTAGTTTCAGATGGTTTACTTTGATGTTGTATTTCAAGAAGAGTAGCATTCCTTGAAATAGGAAATAAAAGAAAAATCAGTCAAAATCTTATTAACTGAATCTGCAATTTTGTGCAAAGTTCTCTTTCTTCTAGCTCAGGACCAAACTGCTAGTCATCTCTCTCAGACTGATGTAACATTCAGTTAAATCAAAAAGTTTTTACTGGTTTTTTATATGCCTGATTTGATTGCCCATTGGCTTTTAAAGCAGTGCTTCTAGGATATATTTGCAACAGGAAAAGAGGTTTCAGTGCATCAGAAATTGCAGCACCTTCAACTGGATGACAAGAACATGAACAGGAGACTGTCATCTGCCATTCTCTACCTGACATTCACGGAACATTAAGGGATAGGAGTCATAGCAGTTGTCCTCAGCAAATAACAAGTAAACATCTTGTATAATTAAACACCGCTCAGACATTCAGTGGGTAGAGGAATTTTTTCGTTAATTATTTTTCTTTAGGGTATCATTTGATTAATTTTTTATTTGACACAACACACCGTAATTATAAAGATCAATGTAATTGCTGTAGCCAAAAAGTTTAGATAATTGGTAGGACTCTGTTAACTCTTCATGTCCAGTGAAGTTATACATGCCTTTGCTAAGGGAGAAGGTGCATGATAACCCCAAGACAAGCTGGGCCTGATTCTGGAAAAATTGTATTTCTAGGTATTTTTTTAAAAGGTTGATAGTTGTTTTAAAGTATCAGATCTTCACCTTTCTATTCACACAGTTAGTTACACACAGACCCTGAAGTTCATGGGTGCCCTAGAAACAGTCTTTTTCGGTGGCCAGTCAAAATCATGGAATGAAATTCCACAGGGATTAAGAGCCATGGCAAAAGCTAATTTACTTTTGTTCTAAGTCTAATGCATATTTCTTCAACCTTTCCTTATCCAGGATAAGCCCACAGAATAATGCGTATAATATTTGCTCTAAAATCTCTTTCAAACAGTTTCCCTCTAGGACAGAAGATGGGCAAATGAATAACATCAGGAAGATGCTTAGTATGTTGCTTAATATGATTCTGGAAGAAAGACCAGTCTCACATCAGAGAATAGGTAAAAGCTGAACAGTATGGGTTTATGAACTTGCAGCATACTCCTAAATCTTTAATGAAGTCACGTATTTTCTTATTTAAAGTACTGTTTCTTGGGTGGTGGTTTGTTGGTTTGGGGTTTTCTTGGGGTTTTTTGGGGTTTTTTTGCTTGCTTTTTTTTTATAAGTATGAACCAGAAAGCAGCAACCTGTAATAAATTAATATCTCACTTCAATAATACATATAAAGTACATATAATATAATGTTTAAATAATGTTTATGGTTAAATGTACTTTTAAGGAGAGTAATAAAGGAATCGTCAAAGAGATAAAAATCCAGTGTGCACATTTAAAAAAAATATTTATAGCAAAACCTTATTGAAGTTTCAGTCTATGGGTTAGGAAGTATTTTTATGAATTGTGAGGATTCTATGACAATTTCCTAGCAAGCCTAGATACCCAAGTGCACATAGTTTTGTTGAGAGTTGAAAGTGTTACGATTCAGAAGTAAAACACAATTTCTTCTTTAGGTAAGAGAACACAAAAATTTCAGAACATCTGCAATATCTAAGTCTCTAAGATTTCCTAGCATCCTCCGCTAGAAAGTGCTTTTCTTCTCCGGCTTCTCCTAAGGCCTATAATTTTATAAAATTTTGCATTAAATTTTCCATGTTTCTTTTAAAGAGTTGTCTAATTTTTTTGCAACAAACTTGACTCTACCTAGTAATGCCAATTCGCACCTATTGAAATTATACTATCTCTAATATATCCAAATGTTTGATGGAATGTAAGAACCATTCTGATGTCATCATGTATCTATTGTTGTTACTGTAAAATGTTGTTCCAAATTTGACAAAGTTGTAAGAACTAAAATTTTGTCTGTGTGTTCTTGAGGGTTTCTGGAGGCAGTGACTGCTGTTTGTTTTGAGTTGGAAATAAAATTCCCTCAGAATTTCATCTGCCCTGAATATTATTCCATTCTAGTTGCTGTCTGGAATGCTCGTGGGCCATTCCATCAGACCAAAAGTGTATGATTTATTGCAAACGTAGGAGGGCTTCCTTGTAACTTCTGTTCTTAGCAGCAGAATCATAATGTGTCAGGTTGTAATATAGAGAACTTCTTTTACCTATTCCTGTTTAAAAGGGAAGCTCAAAAGGAAATATTGAAACAGGTATGTATGAAAAGGGAAATATTAGTAACATGAGACAGCACAAGCATTAATAGCTTGATTCAGTCTGACTGCAAAAGGAAAACTGAAGTACAGCAGTCAATGGGGGAAAACATGAGACTAGACGAAGAGGGGTCAGGGAAACAGAAGGAGATGGCAATAGAAGAATGAGGGTCTGTGGACAGTAAAGTAAACATTCTAGTTTGGAAAAGAATGCCAAATACTTTGTGGGTTGAAAAAAACATGTTCCAATTTTCTGAGCAGCAAGTAATTTTATTCAAACAAAGAAGTAAACAAAACTCCCCTCTGCAGTTTATAATCTGGAGAAATAAAAATGAGAGGCCAACATTCAGTAATTGTTTCCCTTAATGCTACTTCAGAGACTCCAGTCCTACTCTCCCAGTCACATGGGGTCCCTCACCAACACCTAGGGGACACAATGATTAAAGGCAAGGAAAATAATTGTGCTTATTAACCATGACTTTTTAATTGATAAAAAGAGGAAAAGACAAAAACAGAGCACAAACAAAAGGAATGGCTATTTCATTTTACTTATTTTTATTTATAATTTTGTGGAAAGGCTTTCACAAAGACTGTATCACTGTGTGTGGTCTAACCATATGGAGAATATCTACTTCTTCCAAGTAGGAACAAGTCTTTTCTTACCGTAAGTAACAAAGATAGCTTATAGGTGGATCAGCAATTTCAGCTAAGGATTTATCCAACCTATGTAATGTATCACAGACAACCTAACCTCTAGGGTTATAGATGATCAATGGATAGAAACTTTAAGTCTAACAAAATCTGAAAAGTGATTCTGTAAAACAAGTTATTTGTGTAGCTGTCTGCCTTGGTTTCAGCCAGAGTTAACTTTTCCACAGCAGCTATGAAGAGGCAAAGCCTGGAGTTGTGTGGGCATGTCTAGGTAGTTATTCTATACCACTTCATGTCATTGCTGAGGAGCAGAAATCAGGAACTCTCGCTTCTGAGAAGTGAGCATGGCTTGCAGTTAGGGAAAAGTATGGTGTACAGAGGGGCTGTCCACCATTGCGTTTCATTGTCCTGCGCCTGGTGAGCATGTGTGCTTGGAAATCACCCTCTCTTTGTACACTTTTGTTGTTAGTATTGTTGCTGTTACTGTTCATTTTCATATCTCATGGCTGTTTCCATTAAATTGTTCTTATCCCAACACGTAATCTCTGCCTTTTGTCTCCCACTGGAGGGAGGGGAACGTTTTGTGGTTTTTGTTTTAGTGGGAGTATGAAATTGGGGAGTGGCATTCCTAAACCATGACCTTGTCAAAAATAATAATCATGTAGATATATCTCACTAGTCTTATGGATATAAAAAAATAAGTCTCTCTAATTATCTCAGTTCCCCTTAATATTTAAATTTAGATAGTAAATCAATATCCTAATAGGTACTTCAAAATAGATATATCAGTGGATATATTGGCTGGATGGTCAACTCAGGGAGCTGTATCAATGGTTCAATGCCCAAATGGAGACCAGTGATAAGTGGCATTCCCAGTAGTTTGGTATCAGAACTAGTGCTGTTTAACGTCATCACTGGTGACATGGACAGTGGGATTGAGTGCACCTTCAGCAAAGTTGCTGACAACACTGAGCTGTGTGGTGTGGTCAACATGCTGGAGGGATGGGATGCCGTCCAGAGGCACCTTGACAGGCTTAAGAGGTGGGACTGTACAAATCTCGCAAAGTTCAATTAGGCCAAGTGCAAGGCGATGCACCTGGATCAGGGCAATTCCAAGCACGAGTACAGGCTGGATGAAAATGGATTGACAGCAACTCTGAGGAGAAGGACTTGAAGGTGATGGTTGACAAGAAGCCCAAGGCAGCCCAGAAAGCCAACCATATCCTGGGCTGCATCAAAAGAAGCATGGCCATCAGGTCAAGGGAGGCAATTCTTCCCCTCTACTCCACTCTGGTGAGACTCCACATTGTGAGACTCCCACCTGCAGTACTGCATCCTGCTCAGGAGAACATGGACTGGTTGGAGCAAGTCCAGAGAGGGGCTTCAAAGATGATCACGGGGCTGGAGCACATATTCTATGAGGTCAGGCTGAGAGACCTGAGGTTGTTCAGCCTCGAGAAGAAAAGGGTCCAGGGAGACTTTAGAGTAGACTTTTAGTACCTTACCGGAGCTACAAGAGAGCTGAAGAGGGACTTTTTACTAGGGCAAGCAGTGATAGGACAAGGGGGAATGGCTTCAGACTGACAAAAATAGGTTTAGGTTAGATATTATGAAGAAGTTGTTTGCTGTCTGCATAGTGAGGCAGTGGAAGAGGTTGCCCAGAGAAGTTGTGGTGGCCCCATCCCTGGAGGTGTTCCAGGCCAGCTTGGATGAAACTCTGAGCAACCTGGTCTAGTGCAAGGTGTCCCTGCCCATGGCAGCAGGGTTGCAACAAGCTGATCTTTACAGTCACTTCCAACCTAAACCATTCTATGGTATCAATCTGATTTCTTGGCAATACTTTATGTGTTTGTCTTTCACGGGACAATGCAGTCTTGTCGTCATATTACAGAAATATTCATGAAAAGAAAATCGGTGTTCCCAAATGGTCTATTTGCAACATTTTTGCTTCACCATTCATTTTCGTTTCTCTGTCTATTTCTTCATTTATATAAGCCAACAAGCACGCCATGGAATTCATGGTAAGCTTGAGAATGGGAACAAATGCTGTCTTTGGCTACTTGTTTTACAATCTCATTTTTTTTATAACTTCAATAAAGAAGCACATCAGGTCAGAAGTGCGGGCTTCTTACTGCCTACAGTCTGATTATCTTCAGCTGCTACTAACGCACTCTTGTCATGTGCTAGTAATATATCACTACTCTTTCTTTTGTTTCTGAAGAGAATAATCTTTTTGTTCGTTTGTTTTAAATCCTAGAAACTTTCTGATACTCAGCTGTCATAAGGTTTATTTTCTTGAAAATTAAGTTCTTTCAGGCTTCTAAGACAGGCCTTGCTCTTTCTAGTGCCATTCAATTGTGATGTAACTCTTACTCAGTTGTTTTTTCACTTACACTTGCTTTTACATTTTATTAGTAAGTAAAAAATTTCCAAAATATAATTAGATTCTTGCAAAGCACAAAGGTTTTTATACACTTTCCACCTGGCAGCATAAAAGGAAATTGTGCTAAAAATTGAAGAATGGTAAATTTTTGTCTCAATTCTTCAAAAATTATGTTTACCAGTTTACAGATAATGGATTTTGTTTTAACCCCTGAAGTGGATACTTAATTAACAAAGGATGAGGAATTTGTTTACTTATCCAGAATATTTCCTAGTGGAAAATAATTCTTCCAAAATTTAACCCATAAATACATATCTTTATGTTCTCCAGTTGCCACTGGCATAATCACAGATAACTTTTCGGTTTGAGAAGAAGACTCTGTCAGGGTCGGAAGGATTTAACATTACAATTTGTCTAATAACCATAGTTGAACCAATATTGGTATTTTTTTTCTACGCTTTTCTATCAGAAAATATCTGCTAAGTCACAGGCAAAATGCATCATTCATCCTTCAGCAGGTGGTACCCTGAGAGCAAAAATAACCTGTAATGCTCCAAGTAGCTCAGGTCATACATGACATGGTCCATGAAATTATTTCGACTTGTTGACTATTGGGAATCTGTACAACTCCAAGTTATATATAAAATACAGTTTGAAAAGAAAAACAATCTGATATGAAAGGTTTTATTAGAAACATTATGTTTACATTTACACAGCCAACCCAAATAGTTCACTGCATAGAGTCTCTTGCTAAATCTTTCGTTCTTTTAAAACAGCAGTATTCTTTTAAATACCACCTCCCTTTTCTAGCTCTGTCTTTTTTTCGATGTAGTCCTAGGTCAGATCTCTCATCTGACTTTATGATCTGACAGGAAACTGCATTGAATTCCCAATTAGTGTTGAAGAGCCCTCTCTTGAACATTTAACATTAGCATTAAACATTTCCTATCCATTGCTTCATCTAAAATATGGCCTCTGAGAAATTTAACTACATGTCCTAGGAGCAGGGAAAGAAATAGCAAAGCACAAGCTTGTTAAAGACGTTTCTTAGCTACTGAAGCTTTACTCTGAAAGCAGTCAGGTTTTTGTAGACTTCACTGTGAGGTAAATTTTCTCCACACCTGGTCACTGTCCTTCTGCAGTGCCTTTGTCAGATTGTGGTGGTGTAACTGGGAAAATCAATTTTGCTCCCTTTGTCCTCCAAATATGATCACATGACTGTGGCTGGCCCCCATAACCTGGCTGCCACACAGTCTGACTCCTATGTCATGTTTCCAGTGATGTGTAACAGATCATTCCCTCATTATAGCAAACTCTTCATCAGATCTCTGCAGAAAACCCTTGTTCCAAGAGGAATCAGGCAAGACTTGAGAGCCAGTGTCTGTGTTGGTGACAGTGTGGTTATGACAGTTGGCAGTATTCTTCTCAAAAGTCCTGTCATGCCTGTCCAATGAGATGCTGATTCCTTGAGATGTCCACATACTGTGCTTTTCCCTGAGATAAAACCTCAAGGGCTGTAACACAATGGGATAGTCTTCAGATTCCATTCTTGACATTTGAGGTATTTGCACAAGTTTTCCTCAAATGTGCAAACTTCCAGCATTTGCAGTGAGTGGAAAAAAAAGAGACAAAAAAAGAACAACACTGTAAATGCCATGACACAGAAAATGATCAAAAATTCACGTTGCAGCGGGTATTTCATCCATTCAAGTAGCATATAAGAAGACATTTATGTAAAATAAACTTCTCATCCTCCAGCTTTAGGAACTACATAGCACGTAAAGTAAATATTTAATTACCTTTAGTTTTCCACCAGTCTAGGCCTTATCATAATTTTTGAGTTTCTTAAAATTTTGGCAGATGAAAGTGGGATATGATAATCTAGGTGTAAAAGGATCGTGCCTTTTAAAAGTAGCATAGTCACAGAAAACCTCTCTTAGATTGCTTGAAGAACCACTACTGAATCTGACACAGTATCCTTCATAATACTAATAAAATATATGTAATTTATATAATAAAATGGATGTTTACAGCCTGGAGAGATAGGATTGGATATAACGGTCATTTATCATGCAGGTGAAAGATCACCTTTGTCAATGCTAATGAAGTGCTGAAAACTTCCAGTTTGGTGTGTGTGTACCTCAAAATGATTTGTAAACCCCAGGATCATGGTGTGGTTCACTGCAATCTTTGAGATTTTTTCCTTCATAGTGTTATTTCCATTTCTTTTTGACTCCCTTTCCTCTGTCCACAGGTCCTTGGAGTATCATCCCTCTTATGACTTATTCACAGTGCTGCAATGTGAAATGAATGGAATTTTTAGTTCCAAAAGCATTTTGTGTCAAAGCTCTAACATATTTTCTCCTTCATGGATGTGTCCACACACTGTTGTAGTCCTGGGCTGAACCCCAGAACAGGAGTGGAGGCTTTACCTCATGAATGAATTCAGATTAGTGTCTGGGGAAGTCCATCTGGCTGCAAGTGGAAGTGAGTATGGCTACTTGCCCTGGGATCTCCAGGATGAGAAGGCAGCCATGAACTCTTCTGGGAGCTTCCCAGGAGTCCAGAAACAGAAAATCTACCAGGAAAGTGCTGAACTAATGAACCACTTAGACTTTGTGGTTTCCTGGCTGATGCAGCACCTGGCCATTGATTGACAGCTTGATGCTTGTCCTCTAGTCAACTCTGCTACCGCTGTAATTCCTCTGCTGCAACAAATCTGTCCCAGGCCGCATACCTACACATTCCTTGTCATGCTTAAGTCCTCTCTTTGAAGTCACCCCACTCCCTCACCATACTGTCTCACAGCTGCCGATTATGTTCATTAGACCTTGCCAGAGATGAGCAGCACATGCAGTTCAGATTCAGGGAACTGTGAAGTTCAAATAGTAGAAAAAGAAGCTAAGTCCAAGTAGAAGGCTCAGTCTTAAAGACCCCAGGGAATGCTCAGCTTTGGTCAGGATGCTCACTAGATGTCACTGTTCTCCAGAAATAAGCATGTGAGCACTTTTTGCTGGCTGAAATATGCTGGGTCTTTAACCACGTGCAGCAACTCATATTTTCAGAAACTGAGCTCATCTAAAGAACTTCCACAGTTCAGCAAAAGGTTCTCCAAACTTCTTGCTTCGCTTGCACTGTCTGATTTTCCGCTCACTAATCTCAGCGTAAACCAAGAACAACTTCTCTTAAATTTGAGTAGTGGTCCTGGTTCCTGGCAAGAGAGGAATCCTTACGTTTTTCCGTCTTTTACCTAACCATACTTTATAATATATGACTTCAGAAATTGAGTGATCTCAAAATGAACAATGCAACCTTTTACACTGCGTGGCTGCATGTGTTCTTAACATTTTTTGACTCTGCAGATAAAGAAAATATTTTTATGACACTTTTCTTCAAATACTTAATTCTGGGCACCTAATTTCCTATGTCTAAATTATAAGTTAATTTTCTTAGGCTTCTTATATGATGACTAGAGAATAGCTGTGTCTCCTACAGTGGTTCAGAAAGGAAGCACAATTCACATGCTTCTGGAAAGAGCTTCTCTTTTTCCAGTGAGTACATCAGCAGCTCAGAGGAAGATGGTTTTCTTTACCTGAGCACATAAAGTCACATGATTAAAATTTGCCAGTGTGAATGCTCCCAGACATAGTGGACTGTGTTCTATCCATGTATTTTAAATTAGAAATTATGCTACTAGCAAGAAAACAGGCAGGAAGAAGAGATAGAGGAGTTACTGGAGAGATAGTCATCTGTGAAGAGCATAACTGAGGTAAATCAGGCTGTGTTAAATTAGGCTCTTTAGAAAATATTTCAGAACATTGTATGTTTGCAAGCAGGCTACAGCACGGAATCACTAATAATTGCCAGATTTAGCCCTCCTTTCTTCACATTTGCTAAATCAATAAACATTGCAGAAGGAAGCCCAACCCACCAGTCACCGAAGTGTGTCCAGAACAGCATTACTGCATAACAGCATGTTTCAACGTGGGGGGTCAGGCTGCTGACTTGAAGCAGTTATCTTAGGTGCTCCAACTCGCCTCATGCAGAGCCTACTGCTCTCTAGTGACTCCTTTATTTTTTATATAGAGAAACTGGGCTGTGAATCGTCCTCAAGAGTGCAGTTCAACAGCATTTTAAGCTGATCTAAGCCAGTGGTGTGGCAAATTCCACCTCCACCTCCAGCTGTACATTCCTGCTCTTTCTCCCTTGTGTCTGGTAGGTGGTGAATTGTCTCTCAAAAAATCAATCCAGAAGAAAAAATCAGAGTAGTTTTCTAACTTGGATGAGCTCCCTGAAGAGATGTGATGTTTGACCACAGTGTTAGTGAAGGGGTAGCTTGGTAATGTGCCACCAAAATGACGGAAGGCAAGACCCAAGTCACCATGCTTCGGGTTTGCCCACGATGCTGGGGACCCTCTCCCTTAAGGAGATGACTGAATCAGCCTGTGCCAAGCAATGGGAGCTCCACTGTTACTCACAGAATCATAGAATCGTTCAGGTGGAAAGGGGCCTTAAAAATCATCTAGTTCCAGCCCCCCTGCCATGGGCAGGGACACCTTGCACTTGACTAGGTTGCTCAAAGCCCCATCCAACCTGGCCTTGCAGACTCCTCTCCTTGCAATCATTGTCCCAGATTTCAGGAGATCCCACTGACCTCCTGAAAAGTAAAGCTTCCAAGGCAGATTCTGGCTCCTGGCTTTAAAGTTTAAAGATTTAAAGCTCCTGGCTTCAAGTCTTTCTTCAGCACAGCATGGAAAGGGTTTCTGTCAATGAAGAGAGGGTGGGATGGGGTGGAGGGGACACTCACATTGCCTTGTGAGCAAAACATTAAAGCACAGCTAAGCTATATGACAGGGCAGACTAAAAGAGCGCTGATGCATATTTCTAAGTTGCTACAGCTTTCTCAGGGGCATCTTGGCTCCCACTTTAGTTACAAATAGGGAAGATCGCAAATGGCTTGGAGTTATCTTATTTTTTTAGCCCTGGTGCTAACCCAAGTACAGCTTGCACAGATCAAGGGAGTTCTCTCTACATATTTTAAATTATGCAAAGCAATTAGTCCTCATTAACAGCTTGTCTAATTTAATTTCAAAAGATCAAACTGTTTCCCTGTATGTTGACTGAAGTAAAAAACAAAAAAAATCCAAACAAACAAGAAGGAAACAAAAAACCAAAAAAAACCACAAACCACAAAAAAAACCCTCAAACCCCTGCAACTTCAAACTTGTATGTGACTGCCAAGTGTATATATCAACTAAACTCTGGAGTCATTGCTACTTACTTCAGCTTGTTATCTGCTCTCGTTTTATCCAGAAACTTCACATCACTCTTGACAACATATCAAAAAGTTTCATGGATGGTCTTTTGCACTACAAAGTGCCAAGTACCATGAGAGATCGATTCTTTATTTTCCTAGGAGCAACTAGGGGAAAGACAGAAATTAGAGCCTTTCAACTAGCCTGTAGCATCAAGAGTTTTACATGAATTGAAATTTCTGTCATGTGAAATTTCTCAAAGATTTTCAGAGATTTCATTGAAGTTCCTTAGGATGAAGATAATACAGCCATCTTTAAATAAATGGATCGTCGTCAGATTTGGATTGATGGGTGCTTTCACCAACCAGCTCTAGGTTTCGTCTGCGGGATGCTTGTTTCTAAGATCACATATTCACAGTAGCATTAATTGATAAGCTACAAGCAAGCAATTCACTACTCTTCTTATCCATATCTGGGAGCCTATGCTACTCACAAATATTCAGTCTAGGACTGTGTGTCTCCTTGGTTACCCTTCATTGCTGAGAAATAATTGCTAAATTCAGAGATTTTGAAGGCCTGCAAGCATTTGCCAGACACTCATAAAACTCTATGGTCTGTGATGCAGGTATTTATCCTTGCGTGAATTTAAGAAGGCTAAAAATCAAATAATTGCTGGGGTTTTTTTTCCAAGTAAGCCATTTCTGGTTTCCCTGCTCTGGTATCACTGTATTTGTATAAAACTATATCTAATGAAACAGAAGGCACTCAGTAAATAGGCATAAGGAAGGGTGGAAGGCAATATAGTTTCTGACTGTGGTTCACATTCAAAGGAAATGGATGGTCTTGCTTTATTATCCTACTCTTATTTGTTCTTAGAGAGCTTGAAACTTTCTCATATTCTAGGGGCTGGAGAGTGCAGGAAATTGATAGAAATGTAAATCTGGGTCAAGATTTACCAGAGCTCATAGAACTGGAGCAGAAGAATCAGAAGAAAAGGAAGTAAGACAGAAAGCAAGGTGATCTTGGAATGCCAGTCCAGATGTGAGGGTCATGATCTAAATCCCTTTGGTTTTCATCTCCATCAGAGATTTGATCCAAATTCTGCCATTTTTCCAGACAGTGCTCTGACCAAGGATTTCTTTCCTCTCTTTTGCTGAAGTAGGTTCTTTCTGTAAAACTACTGCATTTTTCATGAATGCACCTCTCCAGGCCCCCATTTGCAAACAGAATGTTTGATGGGGCTTTTTTTATTCTTTTCAGTCCAACATCATAAATACATAAATGGTGTGAGTATTGCAATTATGTTCCTTACCACAGTTTCCTGTCTGTTCTTAGACTGCCTTTAGTCAGCCCTTTGTACACCTCGCTATTTCAAAACCTTTTTTTAAAGAAAAGCTGAGGAGTTAGTTGCTGTGTGAATAAGTGGCTGTTTAGCAGCCAAAGTGTTGCTGCTTGTTTTCGACTTGTCATCTGAGGTGCGGTTCAGAAAGTCGAGAGTTAGTTACTGGCAGAACCTTGACCAAAATATTGCTTCAGACATCTCATAAAAAGCATTTTAGAAAAAAACTTGAGAGCACTGAATTTGTGAGAACTGTAGATACAGGGCCTTTAAGGCTTCATGGTCTTCTTGTATTCAGATGATGTCATGCATAAGAGGTGTTTTTCCCTACAGTAGTTCTTGGGAAACAGTCTAGCTGTGGAACTTGACCCATGAAGCATAAAGAAGAAAGAAGTTACCAACTTTTCTGGAGGAGGTCATATCAGCATGGGGGTGGGAAAATAATTTTTTGGCCACCCAGCTAAGCCAAATGACAGATAAGAAGCTTGGTCACCCTAAATTTCCTCTGCTCTGAATGCATGAAAACAGGTTGTGCTAAACGACCCTTCTGGCCATTAGCTGTCAAGGGAGCTTCATATTCTCCTGCTCTGACTACAGGGAGAGCTTAAATGACCCTGTTCCTCACTTGGATTCTCTGTCAGATGAGAATCTATACCACATTAGCTGCCTCTCGGTACTTGTAAAACAACAAGTTCAAAGGGAGTATTTTCTTCTCTGTAAGTATTAAAGCAAAGTGAGATTTAATAACTCATCCAGGGTCACCCAAGGAGTCTGTGACTGAGCCAGAAATTTAGGCAGTACAACGCCTATTTCAGCGCTTTAAATATAAAGCAATCTTACCTTTCCCTGTAAAGCTTTCATTCTTTGTTCTGTTTTATTTTTATATCACTTAAGTGGAAGATTTCGAAAGTAGACTCATTTATTAGAACATACTTGAAAAGAGTAAGTTTGACAGACTAAATTAGTTTCTAAGTATCAGTTTTGGTGTTTCTTATGCATTTACCATCTTGAAATTGTGGTACTACTTTAAAATAGAACAAAGATTTCCTTTCTTCCCAGTAAATCAATGCAGATGATTGCTGAGTATGTTCCATTGGCATTTCCATTTTATTATGGAAATATTCATCCTTTGGTCTTCTGGGAGGAGAAGGTTGTGACTGAAAGATGATTTGCTTGGCAAACCAGCAGACTCTCCATACTGAAATTTTTCCTTCTTGAAGCCCAGATGCTTTTGAGACTTTACAGTGCTGTCTCACAAATATCAAAAGGCATGTTCTCTCCCTACAGGCTCCTTATGGTCCTCGTCTGTTGATCTAAGTACCCCTGTTCTTGACTCCAGACTGAAGGCTTCCTTTGACAGTGATTGATGGCCACCCTCTCACAGGAAGAATGACTAACTCCAACCTGTGAGTATTGGAGGTGCTACGGGATATATCTGCTGTACTATTTATTTTGGGAGGCGGACGTGTGCCCACATTTTTATTCTAGGAATAAACATTCTGACATTTTCTGGCAGGTGTGAATGCTGTAACATACCAGCAGGCAGAAAAAACCCTAAAATGATGGCTTCTAACCTCTCTGATGGAAACAAACTGACTATTACTAATGTGAAAATTGTAAACCCTCACCAGATTTCATATGAATCGTACCACTTAGAAAGCCAAATTTTGATCTTAAGGGTCCCCTGGAAGCCCAAAAGAGATGAATGTTTTTTCAGTGGTGCCTACTTGCTCTAAAAAACCAAATCCAAACCATAAGACAACTGTATAATGAATTATATAAATTTCAAACCTCAACCTGATTGTGGACAACTTCTTTTGCCAATAGTCTGAAAAGATTAGCCCTAATGTGTAAGTGACAGCATGCAGAACCCTTCTCAAACCTCTTTCAGCTGTTGTCTCATCAAAAGTGCATTGCTGTAGCTGGCCTGATGCGAAGGGATAATTTCGCTTTCTATTCGGTTTAAGATCAGCAAAAATTCGTCTTAATTTTACATTGCTTTATTCCAACACTTGCCTAGCAATTTACATAAGAACTTTTGAAACAGATATTTAAGAAAACCTGTTACAATGATAGTTCCTTCCACGTTATTTAATAAGAGATGTCTTGACTATGCTGTCTTAGAAACTAAGACTATATATATATAAAACATTAAAAATCAGAGATTGGACATATTCTTTTTACCCTGAATCCCACATATGCATAATTCTACACTATAAATAGTAACTATTTTGATTGTCATTGACCCATGGAGAGATAATGTCGAATTTTGAATTAAATTAAATATTGTTATAACACGGTGTCAACCAGGACAACGTAGAAGAAATAGGAAAACACAGGGCTCAAAATGGGAAAATTATAATAAATTACAGAATAAAGAGTTCTGGATATATTGCAAGAAAGTCTTAGATAAATTAAAATTTTCCCCTAATGATATGCACTGTATTAACAGCTATATGTACTACTCTACTACTCAAAGAACATTTTGGTTGTGAAAAATTGAAGCTTAAAAATTAATCTATCCCATATGAGTCCAGCAATATAAGTCAATAGTTACCGATTTTGGACAAGTACACACAGAACAATTTGTCCAAGAAAATTTCCATTAAATCATTTCAGTGCTTTAACAGTACCACAAGAACAGGGTACCCTGAGAAAGGTTGATGTGTCTAACTGAAGGCATAAAGGAGTCTGTCACTAACCTATTTCAGTGCCTCAGAAGTCACTCCACTGGTCTGTGCCTCAGTTCCCGAACATTTCTGTAACCATCATGCCTTTTCACTGTGAGACTCTTCAAGACCTTGGTTATAGTTTTTATCACAACAAATATTTTAGGTTTATATTTGGGTTAATATCTGGGGACTGGTGTAGTCCTGTTTATATAGCATTTCTGGAACAATACCATTTCCAGGATATGTGGCTATTCATATGTGACTGAATAATAAATAATCAAATGTGAATAACTATGGCTAAGAACAAATAGGCTCCTCTCTGCACAGATGCCTTGTTCATGAGCAAATTGTTCATATGCACAAATGTCTGAAAGCACAACTGAGCTGAAAAATATTTAGCATTTGAATGAATGTAAGACTGCCAAACCACAGTGTCAGACCACCAACATTCATGGAATTGGTATAAAATCCAAATATTAAGAAATACTACATTTTTTGTTTCTTTTTATTGGTCTTCTGGTTTTTGAGCCTGACATGATCATTTTTTTCCATCTTCCCTCAACAGCTAGAGCTTTTCATAGATGGAATTTCTATCCTCAACACCAAAAAACATTAAATTATTAAAAAGTGTTTTGGAATATAATATCTAAAAAAAAGGAAAAGTAGATATGAAGACACAGGCATATTTCATTCTGATAACATTGAAATACTTAAATAATTTGAAGTCCAGATGAACTTTTTTTGGTTTTATTAATATGGGAAAGTGGAAATCATTTTCTCGAAGAAATAATCATTAATCCTTGATGATGGTGATGTATTTTCCAGGAGAAAACCATCCTGATAAATATTTTGCTGTCTATGTGCATGAGATTTTGAGGATGATTTTTAAAAGTAAAACCGACATTTTCACTCTCATGGTAACAGTCTCTGTAAATAAGAAGAATTTTCCGTACCAATGAGATCCATAGTGCTGCTGAACCGTCATATGCTCCATTCCTGTACTTCAATATTGCTCTAAGAGAACGATTGCCATGGAGTCAGATGTAGATATGTCGTGGAGAAGAGCAATACGTTGTCCTCTTTCCTTTCCTATCACCATCATGTACACTAGTGGTGTGGCACTGTCTCCCACATCATAGGATATGTCTACAGGCTGTACAGCACCTGTCATTTGGGTCTGTGCTGGTTCTTGTTGTGAGAACTATGCAGTCAGATTTAGGAGATCACTGCACAGTTTTCTGTCAGGTCACTGGCTCCACTGCGTGATACTATGCAATTTTCTGCACTGCCTCTACAACAGTCAGCCACCTTAATAAGTCATCCTTTAGTTCTTGTCACTACTGGAATGACTTCTTTCAGAACAGCAGCAAGTGTATGAAACTATCTTCTCATCAGCACTGTCAATCAGTGCTGCCTATGGAATCAATGGAGAGAAACACCTACATCCAATTAGAAGGACTGAATTACAGGAATTATAGGGGCCTAGATTGTGTTACCTCTCTCATCTCCCACTCCCCACTTGCACGGGGATCCAAATGTGATGCCCTGGAGAGTAGAAAGCTTCAGTTACTCTTTGCTCTCTTTAATACAAAACCCATGTTACTGTAAGATGAGGTGTGTATGCTAAGTCAGAAGTGTGGGCCATCTGCATGCATCCTGCTGAGCCTTCATTCTCTCAAAAAAAAGATGCAAATAATACTCCTATCCTTTCTTAAGAGTGAACGTGCATGGGAACACTTGCTCTGTCCATATTCTGCATGTGCTGGAATGGTACCCTGTTCTTAGAGATTGTCAAAGGAAGACACCCAGTCTGAAAAACAGAAAGATGTGTGGCTAACACTGAAGACAGAGCTCCAGCAGTTTACCCCAGAACAAGTTATGCCTCTAGCAGTTCTTACTGAATGCTGTAAAGCAAACATTTATACTGGCTTTTCTTTTGCGTCTACATGGGCTGTGTATTCTCCATGTGCACTACAGCCAGCTAATCTGAATGGAACAAAAACATTTGTTTTTCCTCACATTTGTCTATATACCAAGTCCTTCCAAATAAATATTCAGCTGAAACCTCTTGTGCTATTAGGGAAAACAAATAAATCAAATTAATGAATTTATTTGAATGCCAGAAAGATCTATAATTTCTGTGTTCTAAGAATATCCCACAAACAATTAAATGTTCGTGAAACAGAGGCAAGACTGATAAAATGATGAGTCTCTCTGGCGCCAGCAATAGGTCTGGCTAAAAGCCAGCAACAGACTTAGCATTTAAAGCCTTACAGAAAGCATAAGTGACCATAGAATGGATAAACTGAGGAAGAGCTTTCCTTAGCAGCTCACCATGCTGAATGTTCCTTTAGTCTTTGGCTTCACTGCCTGGCTCAAACTTGCAGATGAATTACCAGACGTATTTTGTGGGTCTTTACAACCCAGCAAAAATTAACCAGACATTTTGATTTTGATTGAATGATTTTTGGCTTTGGAGTCAGTGTTCCTTGTACTGATAAAAAAGTGATAAGGTGATGGAGAGCTGAAAATTTCCCAGCACATCAGTGGAAATGATACTGAGTACTGTAAAATTTATTCATTAAGGCATCTGTACCATTAGCTCCTTTGGGTCCCAAAAATGGTGCATTCCACAATGAAGCAGGAGGCAGAAATGATCTTCTGCCTTCACTGCCTGCTTCAAGTTGTGCCGTGATTTGGCCTGTGGTCAAGGGATCAAGAAACACAAGAGATTTCCAAGGCTGAATGGATAAAAAAGGATCTAGCTTTTGGGATGTACAACCACGCTTAACCAATTTGATATACTTTAAACTAGTTTTACAGGCTTAAACTCTCTGGTGATGTAAATTATGATAAGCAATGGGATTGAAGGAGTTGGTTTTTTCTTTTAAGGAATTCTTAATTTCCCTGTGCTAGCAATGATACTATCATTAATGATAGATGAAGTAAGCCAAGATTATTACACTGTTGCAAAAAGGAAAGAAAATGACCCAAAGAGGCTGAGGAAATTGCTTTGCAGACGCTGATGGGTGCTTTGCATCCATTGAAAATCACCCCTCATAAACATCCATCATTTGTAAATATCTCTAGAGTGGTATCAAAAAACGCTTGAATGTAGGATGTAAGCAAAACTTAATACTTTTAATATATAAAATGCATTAGTTACACACTTGTCAATTTTAATTTAAAAAGAAAAATATGTGGTCCAGTTACTGAACTGAAACTTTAATCTCATTTGAAATGCTCTATCCTTAGAGAATAAGCTCTTTCTTCTACCTCTTGACTTTCTTCCTAATTTCCTTTGTTTAAATGGAGCCATCTCCCTCTTTCTCTGCCTCTTCCTCAGGAGGGATGCCCTCTGAGTAATGGGCAAGGCAGAGCTTTTGCTGATGCTCCCATTTAAGTTGGAAATAGAGATAAAATCCTAGCACATGCTGCTACTGCGGGTTCTGCCTGTAATTCCATGGGGAAAAGAGCAGAGTAAAATATCTGGGTTTGCTGAAAGGATTGCATATCTACTGCAGTAGAAAATTGCTGGAAAATGTTGCCCTTTAATTGTGCTCTTTAATTGTATGTGAGCAGGGCAGCTGTCACAAAAGGCATTAGAGTTATGGACTGTTCAGTTCAAGCAGAAGAAGGTGCAAGCATCCTGCCACTCTGTGGCTCATACATACCCTGTAAGTACAGCTGGTCCTGCAGATCACAACTGAGTAACTAACACTTCTACAGAGCCCTGTTCCTGCAATTAGAGTCTCTTGTCTTCAGAATCCTGCCCCTTCTCCTTTCAAGTATAGTGTAAACTCAAGGATAACTCTGCTGCTTCGCTGATAACCTGCACATAAGAGCAAGTGCACAAAGGCATAGGTGTTCTCCCATGCTGCAGAAGGTTGCTGTGTGTGATGGGACTACTTCATAACAAAATTCCTTGGAACAGTGTCTGACAAACAGAAATTGTATTTTTAAATGTCCAAGTTTCTAATAAATCACATCAAATGTATTTCAGGCACTTCAGTCTATCATGGACCCCAATGTTCAGACACAAATGAGGCTTCTTGTGAGGATCCTACAAGCAGAGATCACATACCCTTTCCTCGAGGGACATACCCCTCTAATGTGAGTGAGGAAATCCATGTATTCTGGCCATTCCAAATCAAATAATTCACAATTGTGTTTGTGTATATTCTAGCTGAAAACAATGGCTGGATCACAATCAACACTTTCTTGTTTGGTACACCCTGTTGTCTGACAAGGTAGAACAGAGGTATTCTGTACCTTTGGAGTTGAGACCCAGTGCTTTTTTCTCTGTGAAAGTGGAAGAAATCTTACAATTCCATCAACATGTCCTGTTTTTTCAGACTATCACTGTAATTTACTTGGAATGATTAGTAAAAACCTGGGTTTGGGACATTATGTGTTTACATGTGTGTGACCGATTCGTGTGATTTTTTATCTTAGCCACAAAAAGGTAGCTGAGACGCACATAAAGTTCAGCAAACATAAACTGCTGTAAACCTGAGAATTAGATTCCTCAAAAGGAAAAAAAAAGTTCTCAATAGGCTGTAATACCTGCTTGTAAATACTAGTAATAATTCTTAGAGTCATATGCAGTTAGTGTAAATGATGAGACATTGCAGAGATTTTTAAAGTAAGCTCTGTTGTTTTGTAACAACTGTCTGAAATCTATCAACTATGTTAGGTTTAGTTTACATTTAAGCAAAAAGGAGAGAATCAATTTAAACTGCTCACCTCAGGTAGCATCTTGGTTAGTATGACATACTGTAATAGCTGAAAGAAAACAGAGTTTTGAAGATGATATGGTGTCCTCAGGAGTTCTAAAAGAATGGATAAAGCTTCCAGTGTTGCACTGAGGCAAATCTGTAAATAATGTGTGAGATTTTTTATTAAATAATACTGTAAGGTAAAACCCACAACACTTCTATTCATCTGCAGTTTGCTGCTGCCTATACTGTTGTTTTTTCTTACTGCCCACAAAAGTGTAGATATTTTTCATGGAATACTTAACAAGTGGTAGTGTTTTCACAAGAGAGTTGTACTTACTATAAAAACAAAATATAGTAATGCTGCATACCCTCAAATTTTAAAAAACCTAAAACATAATACTGCCTAACAGAATTGGTGCTGGTTTTTTTGTTTTTAATCAAGAGGGAAATATTGTTTGCAGTTACAACATTTCTTCAAGGTTATTTAAGTATTTGAGTGTTCTGTTTATTGTACTGATTATGACTTGCTTTGCCAAACCCAACAAATTTTAAGTCACTGCTTTGATAGTCTACCATTCCTTCTGTTAGACATGTGGTTTTTCTAGCATATGGATGTAATATTTTGTATTCCACTTCATACTTCTTGTTAAAACTCCAGTTCTTCTGCAGATCTTGGTTCTTTCACCTTCTATCTGTTCTGCTATATCAAATCTGGCCCATTTATGATATGCCCAAGGCTGTCATAATAGTCTGTTCTAAATCTCCTGCTAAACCCTTATTCAGATCTGGTGAGATTTTCTACATTTTTAAGAACTTAGCTATGTGTGTATCAACGTCTTTCAAAAAGGGCTAGCATTAAAAAAAAAAAAAAAAGTACACTTGGGCTTTTCTGCCTAAATCTAGTAGGTACCATCAGTATGAAATGTGATGTCTTCCAGATGTTTTGTAATTTTTTGCAATTGTTGAGCCAATTCTATGACATCCCAAATAACAAAATCCAGAAATTCATATTCTGAATACTTCCTTGTGGCATTGCTTAAGGGCCTGATCCTGCAACATATTGAGCATGTAATGAAAGGTCACAAATGCCCTGAATTTCCACTGAACTCAGAACTTTAGAATTAAATTTTGAAACTGCATAAGATCTTTGAGCATTCACAACTTAAGCTCTGAAACATTGGTAATTGAGGATACTCTGGTTTGGAGACATATGTTACACATAGTCACAACAGTTGAGGAAATCAGTATATTTAGAAGAGGAAATCCCTTTATTACACATGCCAATTAGATCAAAATTCTCACTGAGAAAAAACATAGCTAGTTTAAGAAACATGTTGTTTTCCAATAGTCTTGATTCTTGAGCAAAAACATCTGCAAAGAATACTAATCATAGTAGAAAGAACATCCTAATTAAAAATGCATTTGACATCTAAAAGTTAAAACACAAAGTCAGGTTCTGAGCTTTTTTTTAATCACTTGGAAGCAAAAAGCATTTTATCCCTTACATGATGTCCTGATTCAGAACCAAAAGCCCATATAATTCTTTACCTTGACATGGACACACATATTTTTTCCCAATAAAAGCAGAAATGAGTTGTGTGTATTAACCTAATAAATTAAATGAAAATCATTGAGCAGTGTCAGTTGCTCCCACTTTCCTTTTTTCCTGTGTAACTTTCACATACAAGGTGCAATTTTCTTACCAACTGTCCAAATTGCTGCTTCTATGTGTATCATTTAATGGCATGTATTTTTGTGACACAAATTTGAGTAGGAATAGATGGTTCTGCCATTCTCAGAGACTGATTTTTTCACGTGATCCACCAGAAACACGCTTTCCAATCTTTGACACGCCCCCCCCAAGATATCTTGTGGCAAATTTAGTCATTTTCTGACAGTTCACCCTGAAATATTTAGCAAGTGTTTATACAGAGAAGAAAGTGGCAGGTTTTTACCCTTTGAACTCTTGTGTGTTTGATCCATCTTATTATTTGTATTTTCTCAGGTGACTGTAAAATCACCAGGGCAATCCCACCCGTGAATTTTCTGTATATTCTATCCCACCCTGTATAGTCTTCTCTGAGATGTGCATCATAAATATTTCAGCATTTATTTAATCGATGGCTGATGTTCAACATTCTGAGCTTCCTCTGCTGGCAATTCCCTCAGTCTTCACCCAGGTAAAATACAAACAAAAAGTATGGTTGTAGCCAGCATTTAGTGACTTCCCAGTTTTCCTGCACGCACTTTATGTAACCTCATTCTTTTCTGAAGTAATTTCTAGAAATTATTGGATTTCACTATTGGCTACTTCATTATACAAGCCAGTCAAGGTTTTCTCTAATTGCTACCTTACATACTATGATTAAATAGTATTCTGCACTATAAACCTTCCAAAGAAGTAGGAGCAAAAAAGGAGATTTTATCAGAGTATGAAATTCACAAGAACATAAGCATTATGGACTTATTCTGGCAATTTCCATCTCTAAAATATGAGAGACTAAATATGCTTCATGCATCCAAAGCTTTCACTACAAATGGCTAGCTCTTTGGATTCGAGAAGGACTTTTGCATTTTGGAAGTGTTTCAGGTTGCAATGTCTAGAGTTTAAAATAATTTGGGAAGCTACAGGTGAGCTGTAGTCCTTCACTTTTATCCCTGAATTTCTTTCTCTATGGCATTCAAACATGAAGGCCTGTCAGCCTGTTTGTATACACTCTCCTTGCTGCATCTCGGCAAGCTGGCGAATAGATAAAAATTTCAAGTGGTTTCCATCATTAAACATTTTTATAGTTCATAAAAGGAGGAAAAAATGCTTTCCCAGAAGTAAGGTATTATGACATTTTACATACAGATCTTTACATTATCTGAGGGTTTTAAATGTAATATATTGCCACAACGTGAGGTTACTTGTGACATTAACATTGGACTGACTGTCCACAGAAAAGCAGGAAGTAAAGATTCATCACTATATTTTACCAGAACAAAATTAATCTACTCACATGCCTGAAGCATGCATGAAGCTGGTGATGTATTATGTTACACTGGTAGAGTGACCTTGTACTATTGACAGAATAGTAAGGGCTCCTTCATAACATCTAGCTGCTGTAAAATTAGCAAAAAATATAACAAGATGAGAAGTATAACTCCTAAAAAGGCAAAACCTCTAATCGTTGATCCTGACTCTGATAGGAACAGAGCAGATCAGCCATGCTGGTAACAGATGTGAGAAATATTATCTGCTTCCTACTAGAGAATGGACTATGCAGGACTTCTTCATCTGTTTTCATTTCTTCTGAGGATATGGGAAGGCTCCTCTGGCAACTCAATGAGAAATAGCCCTATGGTTTTTCTATGCTAAATTATTGCCGCCTCCCTTTGGGTTGCAATTTTTCTATGTAAAATGCTACGTTTATTCAAGTACTTGCTAGCATGTCAAAAGTACTACAAAATGGGAAACAAATATGGGTTTTTTTCAAATTAAAGACACGCAATTTTTATGTTTGCTGAGTATTAGTTATGGATCCTCCTTTTGGATCCACAGGATCCATTTTAGCCTCTTAGTATTTTCTTTCCAGAGACTCTGTGTCCCACTTCAGAAACAGTGAGCCACGGGATTTTAATAGACAGTGGTTATGTTTGTGAAGCACTATGAGAGGGATACCTCCAGGAAGTTGAAGGACTGTACAGTAGGATTGATTAGTGTGTTTTCCAGAAAAAGTCAACAAGAAGAAAGGAAAACAAAGGTCAGAGACCTTTAGTTTTCACATTACTTTTTGTTTCCATAAATAATGTGGGTTTTTTCCCCTACACTCAAATTTAAGAGGCAGCATTCAGTATTCACAGTCACATTCTCAAGTTTGCCCATGTTGTTCACTATTCATGGTTTATTCATGGTTCTTCCTAAACCCTTTAGCCTTTCCAAGCATAGCTAATGTGACATGGCTGCCGGTCCTGTGCAGGACTTGCTGGACTTTCTGGTGGGTCGCCTTCTTTGACCCCTGCTTGCAGAAGCTATGACCCAGCAAGCCAAACACATTCAGGGTGCAGCATCGCTTGACCAAGAAAAGGCATAGTGCTGTCTAGGTTGCTGTAACACAGTCACCTGGGGCTATCAGTACCTGAACAAGATCCTTATTCACCTACAGCCTAAACAGAACATCCTTAGGCCTCTAAATGGGCACACGATGCCTATGTTTAGGCAACTGATTCTTTAAATATGTGTTCTCTCCTCTTCTGCAAATCTTGCAGTGAGAAATTGAGAAGTATTTTCTCAAGGATGTTAAATGTCTAGCTTCTACTTATGATGAAAAGATGGCATCAACTCAAATATCAGAGAAGACGGTGAACATAACTTTAGCCAAAGCCTTTAGACTGGATCTTTAGCTCCTACAGACCAACAGATGACTCTCCACTATATGTGAATAGATTGTAAAGATAGTCTAGACGGGTAGATAGGCTTTGAAATACACAGTGCCCTTATGAAAAGACGCTTTTGAACTTGTTTCACTGAAGCAATCTACTACCCAGCAGGGTTTTGGCAGCCAAGGATCACAGCTAAATGTTGAGCCACTATCACTGATCCAACCCTTGAAAAGACTTCCCACTTCTGGAAAACAAGCTTGCTCTGCTCACGTTTCCAATTTATGTCCACTATTGGCCTTGCTGGACTCTGCTGGGTTGCTTCTCCAGTGCTTCCACCTTTTTTACCACATCCATGCCTGGAAAGCTTTGGTAACTTGGGCACAGCAACAACTTGGGCTGATTGAACTCTCACAAGTCTCTCTTGTTGACATGAAGTAATAATGCTGGTCTGCAGGCAAGTCCAGTCCAGGGAGGCTCAAGCTGGTCCTGTGTGAAACAATTTGGGGCTGGAAACTCTCACACTGCCTAGGTTTCTTTGTGCCAGGGTGCTGTAACACCCAGATTATCCTGGGAAACCGAGAGCTGATGTCAGTGATATTATATTGACTTAAAACAGATGAAAATCTAGTTCTTCATATGTGATTGCAGAAAGAAAATATGGAATAAAGTTTCAGAGGAGATTAAATGAATCTAGAGTCTAACCACACTTAAGAAATTTTGCCAGCCCCATTTATTTGATAGAGTACATTTTATCATAACCAGAACATCTCTCATTCTTTCCCTAAAGAACATCTCATGTTGAGTTTTATAGAGTTTTATGGAACAGAAAAAGGAGAAGAGCCAGAACATCCATAAGGTCTGTCACAGAGTTAACTGTTGCCCTCTAAGTTACATGGAAAGGGTTCAGGTAATACTATGGCTGACAGCAACATGTCTAAAATAAGATATATGCTGTACTTCAGTGGAGGAGTTAGAGTTACAGATAATAGAAGTGCTAAACTCATAAATCAAAAAAAACCCAGCACAACAACAGCCCTCTTTCACAAATAATTACATGTTCTTGAACTGTTAAATTGATCAAATCTTCAAAGAACAGATGCTGGTATCTCTGTTATATAGCTAGTGTGCAATGCTCCAAAAATAGTAAGAACACTACTGCCATGATCCGTACCAATGTCTTCGCTCTCATTGATGCTCTCCTCTACTGCTGACTAGGGTTCTACTGTCACACTATTCCTTAAAAATTTACTGGTCTCCATCTCCTCTTCTAGATGCTTCTATTACCTAAGAACAAATCCCAAACCCTTATTCCTATCCACTAAGATCACATTCAGTGTTTTACTTACTAAAAAAAGCGTTGGTAGGAAAAAAAGATTTGTCTGAAATGTTCCTGTTTCCAATGAGAACTTCATTTAATTTATTGGGAAACAAATGAAATTAAAGAAAACAGTATGTGGTGAGAGGCTTAAATTATAATGAAAAGTAAAAAGGGAAATTCTCACTCCCCTTCTTTTTTACAGAAGCAGCCCCTGGACAGAGTTTGCATTCATCTCACTGAATCATCAATGCCTGTGTCCAAGCTCAGTATCTGGACTTGTTGTGTCCCCAGCGGGAAAAAAACCAACCCAACCCAATGCAGAAATATAGGCTGGAAGCTCTCTGCAGGGAACAATTATCTAGTTCAGGAATGGCAGCAGCACTAGTGCTGGCTTTGCCTTGAAAAATCCCGGGAATGGAAGTATAGGTTGGATGGGACTTTGAGAAACCTGGTCTAGTGGAAGGTGTCCCTGCCCGTATCGGGGAATTGGAACTTGATGATCTTTAATGCCTCTTCCAATCCAAACTCTTTCGCGATTGTATGATTCTATGGAGATTTCACAACCTTTCTGGGAAGCTTGTGCAGTGGTTTCCAGAAAAAGTCACCTGTGTGTATTTATGGAATTAGGCAACTCCTTCAACCTGATTTAAGTGATCACTGCAGAATGAAGGACTGGCACCTCAGACTGGGAGCCCTCCAGGGATTTTTTCAGATGTGGGTGGCCAACATTTCAGGTTTGCCGGGACAAAGCCTATCCCAATTTTGCATATTGTAGCATATTGTCTGTGAGTAAGACTGAGCTCTCCTGATTTTAGATATTGAAAAGTTTGAGTATTAAATTTAAGACCATCACACAGACTCCTTCCTTGATCAGTGGAGAAATATTTCCAAACAATAATTCATCCCATCCTAAAGCAGATGTCTCTGAGGTGGCATAAGCTGCCTTCAGGAGATTTGCCTGTTTTATCAGCTACAGTGGGAGGGTAGGTGAATGATTTAGACTATTGGTATACACTCCAGATTGCAGATATTTAGGTATTTTCAAATCAGATAGTCCAAAATTTAGAAACAAAAACTTCTCTTCCACCTACAGATATATATATATACACACATATAGATGTCCAACAAACATTTCAAATCCTGGTTATGGTATGATTAAAAATTATTGCACTTAAACAATGCTTTTCATCCACAGAAAGAAATCTTGTGCTAAAATACTGCTCAGACCTGAATTTTCCAAATATATCTCTCTAAAGAGACAATAATATAAATTAAATACTTCGAGGTTTAATTTATATTTTCTACTTTTCTCATTTGCAGGAAAAATACCAAAGGCATAAACTGCTTTTCTCGGTAATTATTTAGGATGGTGCACAAATTTTTGAAGGAATTATATTTCAGTGTGTGTAGACTGTGTAGCTAAAAGAATCCAGTATGCAATGAAATATAAACAATGCATGCTGAGATTCATATTTTTGTCTATATATAAACATATAATTTAACTTTTTAACATTCAAAAATTCAATCAGAGAAAGCAAATGCTTTTCTAGCACTCTATGTCACTCAACTTTCTTTTTTAAAAGAAAGTGTATTTAATATAGCTAGTGAAGATTTTTAAAAAGGGTCACCAAGCAAAAAGACAATATATTAATTTTTTAAATTAAAATCTTACCATCCTGTTCATCTTAACTGTGCCACAACTGATTGGTGCTACTGCTATTTGTGGCTCTGTCTCATTTAGTGAAGATAATGCAAAATATTTTAGTTTCGTTTAAATAAAACTAGACCAGTTCAGTACTTCAAGGTTGGGAGTGGGGGAGAGAGAGAATTTCAATAATTTCAAAAAGGATGCGGGTAAAACAAGCAACAGCAGCATTGCTGGGACACCTCTGTGGTAGGCTGGAAATACTGTACAGTGTCTAACTGATAATGCTTTTTTAAGGAAGAAGCTCCCAACATCATATATTTTATGACTGTAGTCATGCTTACTGTTCCTTTCCCTTTATGCCCATGTTTGTTCACATAAATTGAAGATGACTAGGTCAAACATCATTAAAAGATCTGAAATTCTTTCTAAATAATTCTTCTGCCAATAGAGTACTAATTTTTTTCTCGCTAATATGGACAAAGAGACTGTGTGCAACCCCGGTCTTGGCTGGCAGTTTGCAGCTTGGATTAATGACTGTTGATGGAAACAGGACATGGAGTAGCATCTCTATCACAAACCATAAAGATCTGCTACTCAGTGGAACGAGCAGCAGAGTAAAACATTATTCCATGCAGTCATTTTAAATGGATGTAGAATTTTGGATGCTTATTTGTGGTGAGCAGTTGCCTGTGTATGGTGTGACAAGCTCAGTCACTGACCAAAGGACAGATCTGTGGTATTTGCAAAACTACTTTGTAGACAGATGTCAACTCCCCTGGGCCTCTCCTTAAGCACGGTGGTAGTATCCAACTCACTGGGGTTTGGCAGGTTGAGCTCTTGGTTCAGACAGGTCTTCAGTGAACCCTTCACCCTTTTTCTAGGCCTCTTCAATGTATTTGGCCTGTAAATTAGTTATACAGATTTATCAGCCAGCCCTGCTGTCCATACACTGACATAGACAGACCTCAAAATATTATATTATTATATCCCTTTATTTACATTATTAGATAAATAGGTATCTTCTGTTTTCCTGGTCTGCTTTAGTATGTATTTTTCTCTATTTTCTATGATCAGAAGAAACATCATAACTGCAATCTTGGTCTTTTAGCTCTGAACAAGATATTAAAACAAGGAGAGCATTACTGTCTCTGCAGCTACTTTTATCTCCTCCCTGCTAGATTTTCCTGGGGGTTTACCAGAAACCTATCAAGCAGTACCACAATAACTACCCCTGGGCATAGTAAAAACCAAAGGGCTGGCTGAAAAACAGTAATTCCATCTCATGAAACACACCGAGGTTTCAAAGCCTGCTCTAACAGGAACCAAACCACTACCTTCTTTTAAATCAAGAGGAAGGAAAGAAATCCAACCCAGGAGACAAGCTGGAATATTGTCTATAACCTACAGATTTGTTACTTGCCTTAGGCCAAAAAAGAGCCAAACTTGGCTCTCCACAAGGAACCAGGCAGTGAAGAAGTTGACTTTAGGCTTCCCTTCTTCCAGGTAGATGCTTTTCTCTCTCTCCTCTGAACCTGAGAAGCTCATTCATCACATTTTCAGAGAATACCAGTATGTTTTACAAAACGTTTTGTTTTGAATGAAATCACCATCATGGAAGAAAAGTGCTCACTGAAGCTTTGAAGCAAATATAGCTGCAGACAGCAGAATAAACTGCCCCTCAGAGGTTTAGCCTCCCATTCTGCGTGTGGTTGTCCCCTTCAAAAAGCAGTCATACAAGGTTACTGGTTTCAGTCAGACAGGCGTCAACATTTCAGGGCACACAGAATATTTGGGGCTTTTACAAGCATGAGTGCTTTGGGATGCCAACTCAGCCCTCTGCCTTTCCTTACTTCAGATTTATGGTCAGCAAGCCTAGCCATGAACGAGGGCTCTTTCAGCCAGGCAAGTATTCACACCTGATGTCTCAGCACTAAAATAAAGCCATACTTCTAGGTTTTAATTCACTTTTGACCTCAGCTGCACATGAGTTCCCAGCACTACAAATCATTGGCCTCTTTGACAAAGGCAGGCTTGGTATTGGATATATGTTGTGTATTTCTGTTTTTTCCTTTCAAAAAGCTCTTCTGAAATTGGGATGACAACTGAATATTTTAGAAGGTGAAAAAGGAAGTGAGAATATGGGATTGAAATTACTCCACCACAAAACTCTATCATGCTAATAGAAATATAAAATTTACCAATCCTTAGCTGATTTCTTAAGGAGGCATGGTTCCCAGGTTCATTCAGTCTTCTTCGTTTCCTTTCCTGTAGTTTTCGAACAAGTTTTAACCTAATCTGATATTAAGATAAAGATTTCGAAAGATACCAGAATATGTTGCCAGACACAGGAAAAAAGATTATTGTGTTATGACTGATGATATTCAATATGAATTCCCCAGTGTGTAATAAAGTATAAGCTTTTGTTTCATGTAACTCATTGAAACATTTAGTCAGCTGTAAGAGTACAGTGATTGGAAACTGGGCTTTCTAAACTCTGGCTATTAAAGAACTGTGTAGATTTTTTGAGAAACAGATTAGATCATGAACCCATGCATGTAAGGTGATACTACACTGAGAGTTTATAGACTGTCTGCATAGGAATCTTTGATTAAATATAAATTCTTTAACACTAACACTTAATACCCTCAAAGTTTGCATGAGGCATATGCCCAAGATAGCAGTGATAGCGCTGAACTGCTTGGAGTTTTGTACTGACCTAATCACCCAACTTACAAGACAACATTTCTAAAAAAAAAAAAAAAGCTATGTAGTATGATTTATGTGAATATTTATGCCAGGTTGTTCGTCCTTTTAAAATATTGGGAACCACCACCTTACAAGTCCTCCTGGCTGCAGTAGAAGGCCAGAAGACAGCTCAGCTGGGGGAACCAGCCATAGGCAGAAGTAGTAAGTCACACTACTTTTTCCTAATCCACTGTCTTCTCTTATTTTAACTGACATCCTCTGGTTTTGATCAACACTCCCCATAACATTCAGTTTGGACATGTTTTATCAAGGAAAGGTTCACATTTTTCTCTCGCACTTTTCATCAATAATACAATTCAACACAAACTCCAGCTTTTCATCTAAAACAATTCCAGCAGCAAACTTAAAATCTGTCATGTAGATGAGGTTCCTTAGTTTGCTCTCTGAAATAAATAAAAAAATAACTTCTCAGGATTTTGAGAAACGATTTTTCAGATGCAAATGCAAATAATAATAATACAGATATGAAGTACAAGAAATAGAAAATACAGTATACTGTCTTGTTAAAATCCTCTGTTTTGTTTTTCTGTAGTTTTGAACAACAGTATTTGTCAGCAGAAATCTGTGAATAGGTGTAGTTAATCCAAGCTGTATTTTTAATTGATCTGCTAGATACCTTGTGCTTTTATAATTAAGGAAGTTAAGGGTGGGAAATATTTTTCCATCTTTTAAGTGGCTCATAAGGCTTTGTAATTCACAAAGACTGACAAGAATTCATGCATGTTTAATTTTTATTTAGTATTCATCCTTTTTTTCCCATTCTTTAATGTCATCACAGTCTTTTAACAGTTTTTTAAGTATATCAGATTCTAATATTAAATCAAAATAAATTTCTGACCATTATAGTTGTAAACACAGAATTTTCATGACCTGATGCATATTGTGACTTTGATTTTAATATGTAAACAAAACCACATATGCTTCTTGGTCACGTTAGTGAACTTAGATAAAGTAGCCACTATGCAAGGCTAGGTGTATTATGCCTCAGCCTAAAGATGATTAAAATCTCTTTGTGTTCATAGTTTATCTATAAAGCATATTTTGTTACCTTTAGTAGATCATAAGTATTTGGATTTTTTGTCTTGTTTTTGAAATGTCCTCCTGCTGTCTATGTTATGCAGTAGATTAATTGCTAATAAAAATGGGTTTGACTCAGCCAAGATGGTAGTGAAGTGGTGGCTGTTGAGCTGCCAGTGAAGGCTTTGGTTCCTAGTCCTCCAATCAGCTCAGACTAAGAAGATTAAAGAGGTAAGTTTCTCAGTGTTGATGAAAGATGGGAAAAGGTTATACTATCTCTTCTTTCCTCTTTCTAATGTAAACACCTCATATGCAATTGATGGGTCTTCAAATGCTGAGAAATAGAGTGACAGGACATCACAAACTCTTAGCTCCCTCCTAAACAACCTTCATTATCTATAACCAGGTTATGTGCAAGCTTCCACACTTAGAAGTCGCTCCCTTGTTTAGTGCACTGCATCAGTGCATCGGTCCTGTTTCGTAGAAGTGTACAGTGGTGAGGTGGAGTTTCCAAACTCCAGCTGAACCTTTTCAAGCAGAAGGAACCCATCTTTTTCTCAGCTGGCAGGCCTAGCATGTCCTTGTGCATACTTGGGGAACACCACCAGTACAGCTGTGTTGGCTGCCAGCCATCAACTGCCTAATTCACAGGAGAGGGTTGATGAACTCTCTTGGATTCAACTTAAACATCAGCTTAATCTCAGTAAAGTCAGTGTGCTTGAACATATACAGAAAGCTAAGCATGGGTTGGCAAAACAAAGATGGTTACAGGAGAAGAGCTTAATCTTTTCTACTGCATTCTCCTTTGGCTTCTCAACATTCAACCAGGTGGGTCCGACAATAGCTTCAGGACTTTCTGGCTAACCCTCCATTCCTCTCCTGGAGAATGTTCACATTTATTTTGTTTTCATTGCCAAATTAGAGTAGTCAATTTTGAAATGGCAAAGTACTACATGAAATGGAATTTCCTTCTTCTGCCCAGTTCTAATAATGACTTTGAGTCGAATTTAAGAAAAAGATAATTATATTTTTATTAAACTAAGTGAAACTTGTTAGCAACACTGAAGAGTCTGACTAGAAGTGGTGTTGCTTCATGCTGCCCAAATGGGCAATAAAATGCTATTATTTCCCTTTCAAAGTGCTGTGATGACTTTTTTTCCCACTCATTTATGTGGTATCCCATTAGATGTTCCTTGAATGTGCACAACAGGGTCATTCCACTGAAATATTCTTGCCATGAGATTCCATGAAAATTCACACTTACCCACAATATAAATATTTCTCTCACTCGTAGATAAAAATTCAGTATTTAGTGCTCTTCTCTGATGAAAGTAAAGTGGCCTTGTGACATGAGGAGAATGTGTGGTTACATGTGTTGTCAGTTGAACTTTCCACCCTGAGTAAGGAAATTTATTTATGAATGAAGGCAGTAGGATAATATCACGGCATAGCATTTCTCATCTTAACTGATTAGGTAAGTGGTCTTCAAGACTGATTATAAAAAAATGAGTATATATACTTTGCTATCAGGCTGTTCTTGATCAGAATAATTTATTATAAGGTTATAAATATCAGCTCCTGGTCCTCATCTTTCATACCACTCAGAACGACACAGAGTAGCTTGTGGACTGTAGCCTAATTCAACCCAACTTTTAGCTTGTGTATGAAGAGTCTTTAAATCAAGAAAAAGATTGTTCAGATTACGGGATTTTCTTGTGGTGGGTGTTTAATCCTCCTTTTGGAGGGAGGGAAGAGAAGAAAGAGGGAAGATTACACAATACCACCTTCCTGCAACTTTTCTGTCTTCTTCAGCCCCACTGCTGGGAGATAGTTTCCACCCCCAGAGCTGAACTGTAGTTAACCCTTTGGGACAGCACAAACCTGCTCCTACTGAAAGTACTGTCATCATTTCTGTTTGTCATCATCTTCAGAGAAAAACAAACAAACAACAAAAAAACCCTCCAAACCAGCCAATCAGCTGACCAACCAAAAAACGCAACAACATGACCTGGCCTTCCCAGATTTTATATAGTCTCATTTTGCCTGATTTTGCCATGTATGAGGCAAGTTGTTCAGCTCTGTCATGTTTCAGGTATTTTGTGGTGTGAATTTCATCTTCTCTAATTTTCAGCTCTTTCCCCGTAGTATTCCCACTCACAGCCTGCATAAGCAATTACTCTCTCTGATTGCACTGTTTGACTATTCACAAGTTTAAATATTTTTCCCCCCTCTTCCTTCCATAAATATATTTCCTACAGACGTTTCGCAACTTTAAAATCTATTAACAAATTTCAGTTGGTCATGCAATTGTCCTTTTAATGATTTTTTTGCATTCACTTCTGTTACCATTTGCATTGAGTTATACATATAAACACGCACTATTTTATTTTATTTTATTTTATTTTATTTTATTTTATTTTATTTTATTTTATTCTATATTTTATTTAATGAAAACCCCAGAAAAATTGAATAAAAATGGAACATCTATGCTGGAGACCGACAGAGGCTATATGCTGCACATTGGTAAGACCCTGATCTCTCTTGTGTAACTTATTACTCCACTGAAATCATGGCTTTAACAACAGCACAATCTCATATTAATTTCTTGTCTAAATTGTTGTGCAAGATTATCCCCCGTTTTATCACTCTCAGCACACCCTCCTGTGTCCTGCCTTTAACCAAGCATTGGTGCTGTCAGAGGTCTATTTTCTCAGTCACCCCCTATGAAGCAGCGATCAGGCTGCTGGCTGGGAAAACACAGGAAAGACACAGCACTTGGTTGGATGCATCTGTGGGGAGGAATGGAAAAGACCAGTTATGTCATCTGCCAGACTTCAGCTCCCACAGCTGGAACATCCTTTTCAGTTAGGTGTTTTTCCTTACAGGAGATTTGTGCAGCTAGTGGATTTTGCTTGGAAAGTGCTGACTCACTCAAAATACAACTTTGCACAGTGTGTGCCAGATTCAGTGAAACAGTGATTGGGAAACAGTGTTTCCTGCCCAAGAATGAAATTTCTTCTCGAAACTACAGACAGAGGTCCTCCACGAAATAGCCAAAAACCTAGCTCTCAGAGTAGTCTCCTAAAATGTGGGAGGTCTGGGGCTCAAACCCTTGCTCCAGCCCAGGTTCCACTCAAGAAGCATGAAGATTTGCAGGCTCAAAAGCCAGAAAATTATAAGATGATGTCTGAAAATCAAACATCTAATTTTCTATAGCTTGTCATCATAGCATACTGTAGAAATTTTTCGCTCATTAGAGCCCAATAATTAGTTTCACTTGATAATTTATGTAAAATTTAATACTACATGTGTGTCATAACTACACATGCATTGAGTTCATTTGAATTAATAGTTTATATATTGAAACTATGTATCCATGCTACAGTTCTAGAACATGCTTCCATGTTTGGCACTGGAATGCATTGTTAAGTATGAGAATATTTCTGAATAACTGGCATAATAGCAACTACAAAAGGCTACTCAAGCATTGTTCAGTTTTTCAGCACTGTAGAGTTTTTTAAAGGATGTAAAACACTCTTTGATAGAAAATAGAAAATAAAATCTGAAACCCCACTGTACTTCAATAACCCCTCAGACATGTCAAACGCAGCAATTTCTGTTAAATGACTCCATGGCTCCTGTGCCTTTTTAGCAGTTTGTCAAAAAGTCTTTGGAGGATATTTGTGTGTGATTATAGCCCAGAATTACAGGCTCAAGGAAGGCAACATTCTCTCTTGGTACGTCACTCCAGCAATAGCCCCAGCCTCGTACTCTCGCAGTAGAAATTGTACCACAGTGGGAGGAAAAGGAAGGGAGACTGGGAGCTCTTGACCTGAAGTCTCAAGGGGCAGCCTGCAAAAGCTTTTTGCTGCATCATTTGTTATATGTACTGAGTTCACAGTATTGAGTTGTGGGTAAACTTTCTTGTCTGTCTAACAACTTCATGCACTAGAGATAGGCATAACATCATTGCTGTTCATTTGAGTTTGCCCATAAGCCTCACTCAACCTGATGTAGGTTGGACCATCTCTCTTAGTCAGTCCAGAAAAAAAATTGACACATTTGCGGAATATTAGCCTTTGATGAAAATGGAGCAATCTGAATGGCTAAGTCTTGTGTAGATGTTTTACCTCTGTCTTGGTGGTTTCCATTTAGGCACTACTACCAAAGAGAAGATAAAATCTGTCTCAACCATAGAGCTAATGACATTTAGATGTAAAACCATCACTGCACAGCAATAACAGTCTTCTGTGTACAGGCCACCTTTTATCCAGGCGGATTCCAATGATGTACACAAAACCGGGTTTGCATTTGCAAGGCTTCACCCAGTGCAAGGCTGCAGGTCCCTCAGGAGTGGAGATCTGCAGTTGTTTAAAAAATGCACGGCAATATCAAGCAGTTCAGAGAGGAAGAGATTTTCCGGCTGAGGTCTGAGCAGCAGTTTAGACTCAAGATATATTAACCCTCCAGAACGTTTGGTTGCAGAGGTATAGCCAAGTGTCAGCTTCACAAAGGAACTTGAGTGGCAGCACCTTTACCTGGCTTGATCTTTCTGTGTCCCATCTCTGAAATGCAGTTAGGTAGTTCTTACAGACCACTTGGGAGAGCTAGATTCCTCAGAGCAGATTTAGCATGGTAAAATAGCTTTCTAACTTTGCTCTCAAATGCCTGGTTGCAGACTCCCAGGTTTGTGTACAGACGAGATAAAACACATCTGAGGATTAGGGGAATTACTAACAAAGTACTCCTGCTATCCTACTATAAACTAAATCTCCTAACTATACAACTAGGACTAGACCACTGAACTCACCAGAGGAAGGAAGAATGGGAGATTAACCCCTGGAGCTCATTCAGCTTAAGGTCCCAATTCTGCAACCAAGTTCCCTTATTTATTATTAATAAATAGGGTTTCTGCTTGCAGAACTGTTGGCGAATGGGGACTTAGCTATACACTTCTGTTAGAACAAAACAGAATTTGATAGTACAAACTTTTCCTTATGCTAGAAACCTAAATATGTGTGCCAAATATGCAAGATAAAAGAAAATAACAGAACTGACACAGTATAAAAATAGGTTACAGTAAGCATACATTTTTATAACTACATCTTTTTCCAGTTGATTCCACCCGGTCCATCCTTCTTCAAATAATCGTCATTAATCAAATACAAATATAGGTCCCATGGGTCTAACGCAGATTTAAAGCTGAGCACATGTGTAACTGTTTGTTGGTCTGGAGTCTTGGTTGTCACAGTTATATTGAAAAACATTCTACAATAGGTTTTTTCCTTCCACGTCCCTCTCCTTCCACCCACCAAACCAAGCTACAGAGGGAAAGGTCTAATCATCTTGAAAAATGTTTTAATAAATGAAACGTACTCTTACCCCACAAAAAAAAAAAAAAGGAAAAAGCAAGCAAACAAAAACCACAAAACAAACAAACAACAAAAAAACCAACAAAACCCCAAAACTTCATCATCAACAACAACAACAAAACAACAAAAAGCCCCAAAACAAAACAAAAAAACAAAACAGAAAAAAAATCTGCTTTTTCTATTGCAAATAATGCCTACAATAAAGTCTTGCTGTAAATCTTGCAGGTGGACATCAGCTTCAGTCATATCCAATGCAGCAATGATGACAGAGAAAACAAGTTCCCAAAGTATCAGCTCACACAAGTCAGAGAAGACAGGGGCGAAGATTCAGGTAGGTTGGTGCTCCCTTAGGCAGTTCCTCCAAAGACACCAGAGGTGCAGCAGCCTTCTGACAAACAGCAAGTGCCTGGATTTGGGCTCAGAACAAAGAGTCAGTCTGTACTCTTAGCTGCCAAAACGTACCCCACGCATCTGCTATTGCTGGAAAAAGGCTCATTGATTTCAGGCATAAGCATGTGGCTGTGCTTTTGCACAACTCAGTGTATAAACAGTTTTATTCCTAAAGAAGTATTCAGATGTATATATGTTCATATATTTACATCCATAAATATACTCTGGTTCTGTATATACATACATAAGCTACATTCACACGGATACATAGAGGAAAATTATTTCTCAAGCCACAACTACAAAGGAACAAACACAAAGCCCTAAGCCTGATAACCCTTGGCATTCCAACAAACTCAAAGAACGTAAGAAAGCAGAAAGAAACAGAGCAGAATATGGCTTTCCCCACACATCATGAGAAGTCTGGACTATACCATTACCCTGGTCCCAGGCTGTAATAGCATCCTCCAAACACAGCTTTTTGTGAAAGCCTCCTTTCTGCAACAGGCTCCAGCATTTCACATTCCTCCTCCCCACAAAAGAGCCTTTGGATACACAAAATCAACCAGCCCTTGTTATTTTTCTTTCCATCTCTAACATCCTGTGACATGTATTTTGTTCCCAGCTGTCCCATGACTTACTGTAGCAGGAAGATCTGACACTTCTTAATATCCCTGTGATAAACCTTTCAGGGAACTGCATTTTGGACATTCTGTTTGTACTGAAGTAGGCTTTTAACACTTTGGGGGAAAACAAGATACCTTCAAGCTACTTAAACTCAATCACGCCCTTGAAGAAGAATTTGTGCAGGGAGCATTTCAGCATTGAGTAAACCCTCCACCTCTCCTTTAGGGATGTAACACTGGATTGAGAGCAGGGATAAAGATTTCCAGACAAATAGCAAGTGAGTTTGAAGGTTCACGTGATCTGTTTTCCGCACACCTTGTGCAACCCTAGGACATCACTGGAATGGAAGATTAATTACTCAGATTGTGTGAGATCAAGGAGCAAGGCCCTCCATAAGGAAAAATTGTGTAGAGGTTAAGGGTCGAGATACGCTTCAAATGTTCCCAGTTATCTATTTTACTATGAACCAAAGACAACAGCAAAAAAGGATTTCTTAATTCCACTCCTCTTCCCTCTTCTTGTAGTAGGGGGATTTGCTTAATTCTTTACAGCTGACCCAGCCCTTCCTTTCTGACAGTCTTTTTGCAGAGTTTACTGCATGCAGCTGCGGTCCTTCTGCTCAGGGCAGGAGTGTTAACCCTTCCCCTGACAATCCTTGAACTGGTTATTATATGCAGTTCATCACACGAATCTGATTTGAGACACTGCCAGATGGTTGTTATTTAGGTGAAAGCAGACTCAGAATAATAGTCAAAAACACTACAGGGTGATTTTCTAAACTACTAATTTGTGATCGGAAGTTGGAAGGAAGAAATATGTTGGCATGGAGAAGGGGCATGGATGAGAACTGTATGTTCTTTCAGCCCTTTGCCTTCCTACTTTTGAAGAACTTTCAAACTGCAGTCAAGAGCTTTTTCTTGCTTTAACTGTCTTGTTTTGACGCTTGGTGAGTTTGTTGGGGTTTTTGTTGGGGCTTTTTTTTGTTGATTTTTTTAAAAATTAGTTGTTCTGAAACACAAACCTTTTTCAGGAAATGTTGTGCTTAATGTACAGTGGAGCCAGAAAAAGAGAGCCAACCCCCTGCTGGCACTTCTGCATTTGAAACAGGACGAAAATTGACACCTAGAAATGCTGACATTCTGGAAAACAAATCTTACTCATTTTGAGTACAAGGAGGATGCTGGCAAACAAGAAGACATTGAAGTAGGAGGAATGTAGGAAAACTTACAAAAAAAACCCTGAGAGGAGTGTTTAGGAACAAATAAATAATAAGTGCGTTGAATTTGTATCACCACATTTCAGGTCACAGAAAGAACCTGGTAGCTCCTGCTTATCTTTTCCCTCAAAACAGCTGCAGAGATATTAATGTTAATGTCTGAAGTAGCCTATTGAAACTGTTGGATTTATGCCAGTATGCAGCAAAACAGCATGACAGTTTCTGTTAGGGTCTTGCAGCAGGTAGGCCTGGGTGAAGAAAGCCCAAACACTTCCTTCTCTGTATCTTAGTAGAGGATTCCTTTCTATGCTGACATGCCCTCCACTGGCATCCATACACTCTCTTACATACTGTCCTTTATGTACTTTCTTCACTTGGTCTAGTTTATAAGGTGCTCAAGGACTGATTTTTGAGTGATAATGTGCTATAATAGACATGTGGATACTAATACAAAAAGATGTATTACAACAATGTTGGGAAAATGAAGGGGAATAAAAAAGGCCCTAGACATAACATATATTAGTCCAAGCAGAAGACAATTGGAATTAATTTAGTTCTTACACTTTAATGTATCATATATGTATACAAAAAGAACGCTTGTAAAGCAAAAATAATTTTCAAGGAAAAAAAACCAAAAAGGAACAAATCTGCAGCTCTCTGTGCACTCATATGGTGAGTATATTTTTGTCCCACATTGCTAACCTTGTTAGTTAGTGCCTGGGGGTTTTTTTCTTATTTTCTGTATTATTGTACCTAATTTGTTATTTTTAATAGAAAACTAGAGCTAGTTTGGGTTGTAGGAGGGTTTGCCGTTGTAGCAGAAGACAGAAAGAGCATCACAATCATTTGGGGCCTGTCAGCTTAAACTTATGCTAGTTATTCTCAAAGACACTGTCTTTTGTAAATGAGCTCATATACTGCTAAGGTTTTCAGAGCCTGAGCTTTTGTGCTCACAGAAACAATCTTTCTCCTGAACCTGTTTTTCTCTATCAGGTTATTCGCTTTTCATCTAGATATTTATGGAAAAAAAACCAGAATCCTCCAAGCCTGTCACTGGAGACCACTTTCCCAATTCAGTTGAAAGGTAGTTATATCTGTGAGACTGAAACTTCTGCAAGGATAGAAGCTTTGGTTTGTTTCTTACAAGACGGGATTATAATGGAAAATAGTGTTAGACTAAAGAAATAGCACTGGTGGTATAATTTGGCAGAAAAATAAAGGCCATCCAAACAAAAGGGTTTGCATTTCTGGAAATACAATTTTAGTTTTGTGCCAACACTGTCTGGACGGAGCAAAAATATGATTTACACCTTTCTAAAACCTTGAACCCAATGCCAGATGTATGTAAGAAAAGTCAGAATCCTAAGGAGTAAATTTCTTGGGCTGACATTTCCAATGAGTAACTTTGATAAATAAAACTTAATTTTTACATCTGCCATAGATTCTGTGGTATGATTAATAGCTTGAACATTGTGGCCGGTAGCCAATGTATGTATGTGATTACAGCAATCTTAAATATAGTACATTTCGAATAAATATGCCAAATAAAGAGTATAAAAAACACTCCATGCATGCTTAGAGAAAATCTTGTCACGGTGTCAAATATTAAATCCTTATGAAAGTTAAATACCACAGGCATCGTTAGGCGGAATCACAGAAGCATGGGGTGCCACTGGCATCAGCTCAGCTTTGGGAGCTCAATCACAGAAATCTCATTTCTGTTCATTTTGTTCTCTACATTTTTTTTGTGCTATACATTTGCTATATAGTTTGCTATATATTGAAGTGGGGGGAAAAAAAGGAAAAAAACCACCTGAACACCCCTTCTTTGCCAGAAGTACTGTATTAAACTGCTTGTCTTTCAGTTACCAAAAAAAAAAAAAGTCGTTAATTTAGAAATTACACTCTGCTAACTCAGATTCAGATTTTGTGAGGAGGAGGTTTCGGGTGTGTGGTGTAACCTCTGGTCAGAGGCAGTGAACACCCATCCTCACTTACATAAACCAGCTCAGCTGTGGAACCCCCAACCCCAGGAAGACCACATCCACAGGACATTCATGTGAGAGGCAGCTGAGGGGTGTCAGGATCCATCAAGGACATCTTGAAGTGCTCCCCAGGCTCATTCCCAAGGCCTTGCACCACAGCATTGCACGTGATGCAAAGTGATGCAACAGATCCAGGGTCTGTTGCAGGAGACTGTGTCAAACTTGCCCCCGCTGGGCGAGGTACCTGGGCATTCCCATCTGGCGTAAAAATATATTAATCCATTAGATTCTATGTTTTTCAGGGGGATGAAAAACACCCTCACCACCAAGAAGACCAGATGGAGAGGATCATTGGGACGCTGGTGGGATCCATGGAGTGGTGATATTTTCTTTGATCTGTCCCCCCATCTCTTTTCTCTTTCTTTCTCTCTCTCTCTCTTTCTCTCTCTGTCTCTCTCACATTTACTGTTAAATAAAATCCATACTATTGACTTTGACATATGGTCTTATTTGCACCTTAATTCAGGCAGAGGCATTTCTAACGATTTTAAGAACCAGACCATAACAAAGGAGCGACATGTTCTCATCTGGGCTGGCAACAGCAGGAGGATCACTGAGATCACTGAACTCCCCTGCGCTTGCTCCACTCATTTAATGGAATTTTTACCAGGGAGTGTTCACTGGGATTTCAGAGGAAATATAGGTTACCCTCTAAACCTCTATATCTGCAGGACAGGGAATTTTTATTCCTTCTCTCTCCTTGCCCTTATGCCATGGTCTCTCCTGCTTTTGCAGTCCTGTTACTGTTCGCTCTTCCTTTAGTACTTCCACCGTGCTTCTTCTCTGCAGAGAAAAAATCTGCACCAGGGGATTGGTTTTAGGTAGAAGCAAAAGGGATATAAAGTCTTGGAATTTCAGAGCTTTACTAAGGCTTGTTCAAGCCAATCAGTAATTTTGGCCATGTAGTTTTAGAAGGTTTTTTTAAATGAAAATTATTGTGCACCAGGTTTCAAGTGCCTGCATTCTGTAAGTCTCTCTCTAAAAACCAGTAAGTAGTGTTGAACTGGTTTTATTTAGAATACTTTGTCTAGATTTAGTAGAAATTTTAGACACCAAGTTCCCAGTTCTGACGAACACTCAGGGCAGAAAGCATAATCTATGTAATGGAAGCACAATTGCAACCTTAACTTTTCAGGGAAGGGAGAAAGCACTGCCTTTACTATTACAGGTTGTCTTCTGCCTACCTCCTAATGGGTGAGGTTCACTTGCTACATTTACATTCCTTACCTAATTATCTTCTTAAACAATAATCACACCTAGAAAGACGGCTTGCTCTGCTCTAAGCAGTGAATTCAGAGCCAACATTTGTATTACACAGTATTGACATCCAGTGGAGAGTTAGCATAATTACAGGCCTGCAGATAACCAAGTGCTACTGTCTGGTGAACTCAGGAGTTCATCTTGAAAAGAGTAGTCCTCTTGCCTTAATCTATAGATACTATCTACTTATAAAATGTAGCTCTTCATCTAAGTGTGTTCTCTTTGTTAAGAAAAAATAGAATATTACAAAAAGTCTCATATTTCACTGTGAAGAGGTTTTCTTTTGTGTAGAGTTCCATTTTCTTCCGCTTGTATGCGCTAGTTCAGGCTCCAGTGAATTGCTGAACATCTGGTCCTGACGTAACTGCTCAAAAGTGCAGAAGTGTCCAGCAATGTAGTAGCTGATTAGGGGAAGTTGTATGTTCTCTCCCAGTGTGTGCTTCACAGAAAAAAAGAGGAAAAACCAGCTATATGAAGAAGCTACGCTCTCTGAAGGTGTTGGTGGTTTCCATAGGCTCCTGCGACTCCAAGGCCTATGAGTGCCTTAGTCTTGGACAGTACCTTGTGGAGTTCATAATAAAATGGGATCACTGGGAAAGAAACCTCTGGTTCAGATGCTCAGGTACCCTCAAGGATAAGTGTGTGCTCCCTCACACCGCCCATGTGACTCCATCATTAGCAGCTCTCCCCAAGGATGACCTGAATATGGCTGTGTTCGCTCCAAAGCTCAAGGCATTTGGAGAGATTTTTTTTTCAAAGGCTTGATGATACATGTGAAGCACGGAGCCGCTGTGCTTATGAAACCAAAAGCACTGGTATCAGGAGCGCCTGCCTCACAGGAGGGTCTCATAGCAGGACTTCATCAAAGAAAAGCTACCAGCCAAGAAGAGCAGAGTGCTACTTCTACTCTGCTGTAGAGATACTATGTGGGCTGCTAGGTACAGGTCCAGGTAGACCATGGAGGTGCATGAGAAAGGCTGCTCACAACCAATGTCTAGCTGCTGGGTACTGCTAGCAGGCAGTATAGGCAGCGTTTTTCAAATAGGTGAGAAAAGGTATTAAAAAGGGCATTTCAAAATACTGTGAATCCTGTGGGATGCATGTCTTACATACCTGAAAGACTCTGAAGGTACCACCAAGATCTGAAGTGCAGATTCCCATGCAAGATCCTCACTGTGGAAGCCTTTGCAAGTGAACTAAGAGAATACTTCTTCATAACATGCTGGGTCAAACCCACTGTTCTTTGAAATAAGGCCAAGTCTGCAAGAACATTTGTACAACAGAGGCTGTAATATGTACCTATATACGTATATGTGAGTGTGAAAGATCACTCTTTTTGTGAAATTCGAGTAACACCACCAGATATTTTCGCTGGTAATGGTATACATGCTGCAGTTTAATTCTCATGCAGTCATCTGGTGGGTTAGATCACGGCTTTCAGTTAATCATTTACTTTTTTCCAAGCTTTTGCAAATGAATAGCCTACATAATTTAATTGTTCCATGTACCCTTTGCCTTAACATTTTTCATTGTCACACAGATTAGCACTAATTGGTCCCTACTCTTAATAATATCTACATTTTGTGCAATAGAAAATAATTGGATTGACTCTAATATATTCATAATTTGTTGCATAATTGCTCTTGGTTTTCCCAGTTTGTCTTGTAACTGTTCTGACTGCTATTGACTTGTCCCAATTAATAGATTTGCCTGGGACACTTCGAAGTGCATATGACAGGAAATGCACTAAAAAGACTTGTGTTCATAGAATTTCAGATCTCTGATTAATTTCTTACATTTTGAAGGAAAAATTGTCCCAAAATGCAGGCTTTATAAAACATGTAAATAAAAATCCATGCAAGAGATTGTTTTTAAAAACATAGAGATATTTGAAAAAGAATAGAAAGCCACAAAGATTTTTTTTTTTTAATTTCTGAAACTGATTATAGTTGTTATAATATGTGTATAAAATACCAGCTAATTTTTGTGAAATACACACTAGTTAACTAACAGAAACATACTGAGGTTTGACCACCACAAGCGTTCCATATTGCTCATTACAGACCCAAGCTGCAGTCTGTCCACCACAATGAAGTGTCCTACGTGCTCTGCTTATTTTTCTAATCTTTCCCTCTTCATCAGCCCTGCTGTGTGCCAGAGAGTCTGATTGAGGGCTTCTCAGTGGAAGAGACAATAACTGTTTGCATTGTGAGAAACCTTTATCTCAGTCAGCATCTGCACTGATATTGCAGCAGCACGGCTGAAGAACAAAACACATTGTCTGCTTCCTTACTCTTGGAGAGCTATTAGGCATTAGCAGCACTGTGGAGCACTAAAAAGCCCCACATCTGGTTTTGAGATGCTTCATATATGAGAGGCCATATTCAGCTCTTTATCTCAAGCCACTGAAGAAATATATGTGCTTTGTTTTGCTTTTGCTTTTTTAACAGCACACTTGAATCCCGTTTTCTCTGCAGTTAAATATATACCCAAGACCAAGAAAATCCTTCTTGAGTCTACGTAATAAATTTTTTCAAAGCGCACAGATTTCCACAGTGAGAGCTACTTCTTTGCTTTAAAGCCGATGCATCTATAACCATTGGGACTGCATTCTTAGGAATGGGTGGTCTATTCCGTAACCAATTTTTATGTATTTCTTAACCTGTTGGCAGCTGTCAGAGATTCGTTTGTATATGACAATATAATCTAAGTAAACCTAGGAACTCACCCTTTTGTCCCCATTGTACACAGTCATTATCATTATTAATAGCGTACTGCTTTGAGTCAAATGTGAGAGTTGTAAGGAATCACAAGACTTCCCTTGGTGAAGACAATGTGTCACAAAATAATAACTTTGTCACAACAAAAATAACTTCCCAATTCTATGTACGTAAGTTTCGCGGTGGATCCCTATGGCAAGTAGGAGACTTGTTCACAAAAGCTAACTTCTAAAGCATCTCACAGCCATTCAGAAATTCAGTTTAACCCTAGACACTGGGGAAGTGTTGTATTTTTTCTCATTTTAGTACCTCTCTTGTGTCCATTTATCTTTTTCTCAGTTTTTATAAGACTGAGTTAACTCCCTAGCATAATTCACCTTGAATTCCTCAGAACTAGAGTTTGTTCACAATGCTGCAGAGAGAGGTTTTGTTCATTGTTGCTCCTTGTCCCCTTGAAACTGAGGTCCTCTGACCTGTCTTGGACCTCAGAGTTTTAAAGCACTTCACCAAAAAGAAGGAACTGAAGATAGTATTCTTGACCTCTCCTAGTCTTATAATAAATCCTGATGTTTGATTAATGCTTATCCTATGTTTTCCTTCATGAGTCATACATTTAAAATACCAGAAAAAAAAGACTGTTCTATTCCACTGCTCTCTTGCCAGGCTGTTAGAAACTTTCAGAGCATTTATGAAATGTATGAGGCACCATCTCTACACACAGAGAAGGATTCAAGACACTGTCAGATAGTCTATCTGATATAGCTAAAATAATCAAAAGTCATCTGATCAGGTTTCACTTAGAGACCATACAGGCAATGCATCTTTTCCTCTAGGGACTTCTTTTAAAGAACAGATGAAATTATATCCATAAACATAGGAAATTGTCTATAAGTCCTCCCAACATGAAAATACCACTTTGCCCTACCTGTCGCCTCTGGTCTTTTGCTGCTAAAATAAGTGTTTCCAGTATTAACTATATTTTTCAGGATAAAGCTAGTTCTTGCCTAGGTCTATTCTAATAAACAAGAAACAGGCAGGGCACACCTCACACTCTAGTTCACAACTGTGATTGAGACAAGCACCACACTCTCATCTGTTTCTGGCCAGTGCCTATTAGTGCTGCCCCAGGCCATGCTCCAGCCAGGTGCCTGCCAGGAACCTGTCCTGCAAAGCTGCCTGACATTTCTGTTTCGAGAGAGCATGGAGTTTGGGTCTGTGAACAGCATCAATGCCATGCCTTTAGTACGGTGAGTGATCTCTGGCTGCCTTTGGTTGGTGGCATAGGCACTGCTTTTCAGACAACACCAAACTATCTATTAAAAGTTACACGAGAATACATTATATTCTTTAGATGAGTACACAGCCTGAATTAGTAGGACATTGCAATACGAGCCTCACCTTTTTTTTTTCTTAACAGGAAGTGTGGAAGATTGTTTTCAGCAGATTTGGTTACAGCAATCAAACTGACTTATCGTAGACTCCTGAGCTTAGATGAGGTGACCCATTCCCCACATGTACCAATTTCTCTGCACACACAGGGGAAATAGCTTAGTTTTTGACACCAAGCTAGACACAGCTAGAAAAGGATCTCTGGAGTTTGAAGCTCATTTTTTTTGAAGTAAGGAAGAAAATCCCAGCATTGATGTTGGTATAAATCTTTTGCAGCAATTTAGCGATGGCACAACTGTTCACTGAATGGGCCAAGACTTGATGCTCGAGGTATTGTGATCTTGTTCCGCTTACTTGCTCAAAGCAGCCTACTAATTTATTAGAATAAGTGGAGTGAGGAAAAGTCTCCTTACACACCCTGTTAGAGGTTGTTCAGAACAAAGAGACTTTTGTACTTTACATATGTGAGGCACCTTGTTAAAATTCTCTTCAAGAACTGCAACTATTACTAATTAAACTTCCTTACCATCAAAGTAGCCACATAAATCAGCTACACAATAAAGGTTCTATGAAAAATACTTTATCAAGCCTTCTGAACACACTTTAATGCAGTGCAACTGAAGAGTAACAGATCAACAATTTTATTTCCTCTGGTCAAATACCAAACCAACCAACTTAAGTTAAAAGCAACTTATATTTTATACCTACAGCTTTGATTCAACCAACAGTCTTAAATGACATAAGTATATGCTAATAGCCTTAACATCAGCCTTATTCCTCTGTAAAAATCATGTCTTGCTTTCAAATGCCACTCTCAGATGCGCTACAGTACATGGTAGAATGAACCTGTGATGCTAGTGTTATATTAGGTGATATTTTTTGTTCATTTTTCTTTTTGTCATTTTTATTGGTTGTTATACACCCCTTTCTTCCATTATCTCGATTTTCATTTTTATTCACAGTTCCTGAAGATCAAAACTGTATGAGTTTTCCATAATAGCCATTCCTGCAGAGTTTTGGATTCATAACTACCTGGAATTGATATACTATTTAAATTAACATTAAATTAATTTAATGTTAAATTTGGCTCTGGCTCTTCTGTGGTTGGCCTGTGGCTCTCTTAGTCTTGAGTACCATCATTGTCCTAATGCAGATTCCCACTGCATGAATCTTTTCCTCCCTGTCCAGAGCTATTGCACATTGCTGATGTCTCTCTCTGATGGAAAGTGGGTATAAATTAAGTCTTTGAAAAACAGAATAGTTCAAATATGCCCAGAAGTGTTTACTTACCTCTGCTTAAGAGCCGAGTACTAGAATGAGCAAATGAATACAACTGGGTTTTGGGTTTCTTTTCATTCTGATTAATGCCCTTTCCCATTTGACCGAGATCAAGGCAGCTGGTCTGGTTTCTTGTCCGCAAGATACATAAAGTATCCTAATCTTCTCTGTTACCTATTTTTTGTGGTGCCAGTGTCTGCATCTTCTGGGGATTCCCATATGCAAAATGGTACAGTGACAAAAGCAATACTGTCTTGATTTAAGGCATCTAGACAAGTACCACTTGAATTAACAAGGAAGCGTCTATTCCCAGCTTGACTCTGTGTAAGAAAGTAGAGGTTGAGAAATTCCCTAGTGAGAATATTCTTTGAAGATCTACACTCTGGCATAATATTGCTGAAGGAAAGCTTAGTCCCTGTGAAGTACATGTCAACATTGTTGCTGATTTCCGTCATCCCAGAGCTGTTTCCAGTGTCTTCAATAGAACAAAGGATTTGGGGCTTGGGAGATTTTTTTTTAGTAATAAAAATGGAATTTTGGCTGCCTCTTCTGCACAGAGACAGTCATACCAGCAGGTGAAAAGGAAGCCAGAGCTGTTTAGTAAATGGAAAAATTATACACAGAAAAGAAACAGAGAGGCTGTTTCACAACTTTCAGAGATGTGCTAGAGCTTTCTTGATGTGCACACAGGCTGTGGAAAAGTAACCTTCTTCTTCCTGTCTTTGGATGCCATAGGTGTGTTTTGGCAAGAGAAGCACCGAATAGCACAGTATACTCCCTGATAGAACTGCTGAAATCAACACCAATCATTTCTGGAAAGCAGACAGACTTGTGGGATGACAGATATAACAGGGATTGCAATGATGCTGATTTGATCTCCACCCATCCGGCCTCTGTAACTATAAAATAAACCAAAGGAGAAAACCAAACCAAATTGGCTGCGAGAGCTGTGGGATTTCTTCTTTAGACCAGTGCCAGCTAATAGACCCCCACAAGACAACAAAAGAAATTGTTTATAGTTTTAAAAATATTTTCCGTTTTTGAAGTTACTCACAAATGAATTTCCTAAAAGGAGAAAAAAAGACAGAGAGGAACAGATTAGCAAGCTAAACTTAGAGTAAAAAAAAACAGCAAAACCTCCAAATATAGTGAGGTTAAAAAAAATCCCCAGAAATATAATAGATTGTTACTTCTGAGTGTTTTCTTGCAATAATTTCTGTAACAAGCCCACAGACAAATCCATAGCATTATTACCATCCAGCTGTGCATTGCAGCTATTGGGGCAAATTTGAACATACCTTTGAGGGAAGGGGTAGTACCTATATCTCACTTTTCCCCCAGAAACACACTCTGACATTCCATCCCATTAACCAGTACTGGGCTGAGGAAGATTTAAAGAGGCAATTCTTTGGCAACGGCCCAAATAGTTCTAGCTAATCTGAGACATCAAATAGACAGATCTGATTTACAGAAGTCTTAAAGCCAACAACAGCCTTGTAGCAAATACAGAGTCTCAATCCTCTCTGCCTTCCTGCTGGTTGAACTTTCAGCAGCCCATTCCCCTCTGGAGTTTCACACTTGAAGTACAAATGCCCACTTTTACCTTGAGCAATAACCAGAAGTAACACCACCGATTGATGGTTCTATCCATTACCATTGTCTAAGGCCCCACACACCTCATGAGGATTTCCTCATGTGGAATTCCGTCAGTTCTTCATGCGGTTGACTCAAAATGCAGCAGGAGGTATTTAAATTAAAGGGGCATCTGAACTAATGGAGCCTCCTTCTGCTTGTGCTGCAGGATTGGTTGGCTCCTGTGTTTATGAAGATGTGGGTTCTGCTGCAGCTTTTTACACATTCGGGGCAGTCATAAATCTCTCCTTCTCTCTCTGTGAATTCTCCAAGATACGTAAGGCCTCAATAGCACTGAAATCAACCAAAATATTCAAAAGATAGAGAACAAACAATGCACAGTGAGCAAGATTATTAACCTTGTTCTTTCCAAAAACTTGGCTAAAAACTTCCCTTTGAATGAATTGCAAAATACATTCAAAGAAGGGCTTCATTCTCATTGACACACTTTGGTCATTTGTACACCTTTAGGCTGCAGGTTAAAGCATTAGCCCTGCCTGGGTAACGTACCCCACAGGCAATCACAAGTGATTTCAAGCTGTAGGCAGCCAAGAGGCTGAAAGACCCCTTCCTGCTGCACAGCGTGTGCTGAGCCTGGCACAACGTGAGACCTGCTGCCACCACTGCCTGCACCCTGCTTCTAAAATGTTCTTGCAGTTTCTCGGATTTCTCTTCAATAGATCTGATTTTTTCCACCCCAAGGAACAGAATGATCAAGGGAATCACGTTTCTTTGAAAAGAGATGTGATTAGTCACTCAGAGAGGAAAAAACTCTCATCAGGACTCATTCTGTGCAGAGAAAGAGACTGGGCTGCATGCCAGACTGCTATTAATTCTACCTGGAAACAGATTAAATCCTGGGTCACTGTTCTGGGCATGGAAACCTTTTGCTTCTTCCGTATTTTCAGCAGGGCTCTGGAGTTTTTGGCAGTGTTTCGAGCACTGTGCTCTATAAAGCAGTGTTAAATACCGCACATTTATAGTCAGGAAACACCTCAAAGTCCCCTAATGTCAATTAGCTACTTCCTCTGCAAAGTCATAAGCAGATGCACGAGAGCAGCTCTACAGGAATATATTTGCTAACAGGTGCACTATTAGGAAGGAAAGAAGGTTGTTTATATTAATGGGAAGGAAGTCCCCTTCAAAATTGCTCATCCAGTGTTTTCTGGCTGCTTCTGGCCCTGCTGTTGCCTCTCACTTTTCACCCATACGTGTTGGGTAATTAGGGGTTCAAACGATGCATGAAGGGCCTCTGCTTCTAGTGACTCATAGCTTCAGGGATTATCCAAGATTACCAAACGGCTTATGATTCCCTTATGGTGTGCATAACACACTGGTCTTCATAGGTGTTGTAAGATTAAAATTACAAGGACTCCTGACAGTAATGATAAATTACACCAAGACAGGTCTTCCAGTGGTATAAAATGGGGCAGCTTCACTGAAGGCAGCAGAGCTTTGCCAAATTGACCATGTTGATGAAATAGCCCATTGCAAACAACTGCTGCACAATATTTTCTTTCCTTTCCACTACAATAACACTGTTTCTTTCTCACTGTTCATCTCTCAAGATATAGAGGGCCAGTTACAGTTTTTTCTCCTAGTTTTAGATCACCAAACTCATGGATTTACACAAACCTGAGTCAGAATCCCCAGCTATTTCGACTTGGACTAATTTTTTAGTGACATCTGTTTTGGCATGGGACCAACAACCGCACATTTGCAATGAACCCTCACATTTTAGTACACGAAGTCCACTGAAATCATAGATGATGTTCTCATGCCAAAAAACCGTTCCTATTTCTAGTTCCACCGTTAATGGGTAATAAAGCATTCAAACTATTAGGCATCCATTATAAACACTACACTTGAAAACACAAACCCTGGGTGAAAACCAGTGTTTGCAAGGAACTCTTTCAGAATTTGGAGTACATTGGTGTGAAATAATGCAGCTTGTCTCTAGAAATGCACTGGCACAATCCTGTGCTCTTCTGAGGAAAAGAGGGACATTCTGCCTTGGTCTCATTTCACAGAGGCAGTGGATTAAAACAAATAAAAATACTTGCACTGGCTTCAAGTTACTTGCTGGAGATACCTACACACTCATGCAAGCAATTTGAAGGTGCATTTAGAATTAGAGAATGAGTTCATCTGCCAGCTCAGATAGAGATGGCCATGGATGCACAGAACAAGTGCACAGGCACATAATTTGAACCTGTTACTGCTTTTGTGCTGCCTTAAACATACTTCAGATCAGCACATATGCTATTTTGTTGGATTACTTGGCCCTTTCCCTCTAGGGACAACCAATATATGCTTGATATAGTTTGTATCACATATATATGATACAGCTCGCCTCATTTGAAGTATCCTAACACATTGCATGCTTAATGAGAAAAGGCACAGTGTGTCAGAACCATACCAGCTGTGGGCTTTCCTTAAGGGAAAACATTTGGCCCTCATGTTTTCCATGGACATTTTGCAGATTTCCCATTAACTTAGGAGACTAGGTCCCATCTGACTCCCAGTGGAGAGACCCAGTGGTCCCAGCTGACTCACAGTAGATTGACACCATGCAAGAACACACCATGCACAGATAACAAAACCAGTACTCTCAAGCTACGGTGCAGAAACAGGTGTGAACACCAGCCCCAGTCTTCAGCATGCTGCAACCAGGCCTACAAGGTGCAGCTGAGCTTAAACGCTCTCCCCTGAGCTGGGGTACAGCACAGATGAGATGCCCAGGTTCCTGCTGCTGCTGAAATGGTGTGCTTCCCGCTGTGTCGGGCATCTGCTCATCATTCTATGTGGTATGACACAAGTGTAACCTTAGGCTTCTGAATATCAGGGACGAGGTCCTAGAATCACTACCATGCTTTTGCAAATGTTACTTTTCTGCCTTAATCAGGCAAGCTCTGTTACTGCTTCAGTGACAGACATAGGGACTGAGTAAAGGAAAGAATATGGAATTTAGCCCAGAGCCCTTTTAAATGCACTTCTATGTGTAATTTAATAGCTGTATTATAAATGTTAATGTTAGTATAAAAATCGGGGGAATTTCAGGCCCAAACTGGACTAACTTTTTTCTTTTACCTTCTTTCCTCTTGAGAAGCTTGTTTTCTTTTTATTGCATTCCAATAATGAGAGACCATTTCACACAGGTACATCTGCAATATGTTACAGGCAGCATAGAATATTAAAACAACCTGTGCTACTGCTAGTGAAACTAGTAAGGGAGGTAAAACTTTTCTCAGGCTGAGAGGAAAAAGGTGCCTATAGCAGGAACTCCATTAGCGAACTCCATTACTGAAGGGACTGCACTGAACGCTGAAGTCATTTCTAATTTAAAGTCATGTTTCAAATGGCAACTCTAATACTCAAAGAGGGGAGCTAGGCTACAGTGAAGTGGTGGTGGTGGTGGCCAGGTATCTCACATGAGGTTGTGTTTAGATATGGATCAGGGTTTTAAAACAAAATGGTAAGTTAGGATAATAAAACCGAGGAGACTATAAAGCAGAGAGAGAGGAAGTTTATACATTAACCTTACTTACTTCACAGAGAGGGGCAAACCTGTCTACCCTAATCCTCTGAAATGACACAAGTGTGAAAGTTCACCTCCAGTGTTACTGAGCTCACACTCAGCAGAGGATCAGCTGTGAAACAGATTGCAAAGCCAGGAGGGAGAGAACAGTTCGGTTGAGAAATGGAACAGTGAAAGGGGAAAAATGAGCAGAAGGAACAAAAAAGGGGAATGGGAAGGGTAGCTGAGTGAAAGAAGCCAGAGAAACAGAGAGGAAGAGCCAAATGGAAAAATAAACAAATCGTTGCTTCTTTGGTTAAGGTTTAGGAATTCCAGCTCCACAGAAAAGTTACCGTTTCCAGATTTGATTTATTTTTTATTTCAAATTGGAAGGAAAAGTTAGAAAGACAAAAGAGATGTATAATGGAATATATATTGTGGTTCTGGCCACCCACCTGCTTACCAGACTGGCTCCAAGCACAAATTCTGACAGAATCATCACATTCCACCAAAATGTCACTGTCCATTGGACAGTGGCTCCACTGGAAATCCTCTGTCCAGCTATATATCCTGTCACTGCTTTTTTAAGCTGTATAGGTACCCAAGGGGAGCTTGGCTTCAAGAATAATAACACAGTATGGTATGCTAGTGCACATAATTTTTCAGTTTAGATTTCAAAAGGGAAGTTACTAATGTGCAGCAGGTCTTTCCAAGGACAGAAGAAGAAAATCTGTTTTATTGTTGTACCTCTATTGGTGGACAAAGAGGGGGGAAAATGTGAGAGGAAGAGGAGAAGTCTAGCATTCATGGAAATAATTTGTGTGTGAGAGGAAGTTCACTGAATTTATTCTGTGGCTCCACAAAAGACTTATAGCTACCCAACTGTCCTAGACATTGTTATATTTATTGTAAGTTTGGTAACAACTTACAATTAACAATTTATTTTCAGTCTGATGAACAACTACTAGGTCTTTGATGGTGGACTCAAGTCTCAAATAATATACACCCTTGTAACTGGCTCCTGCTTCATGGTCCTCTCCAATGAAACTGGTACCTGGCATGTTAGGAGAGCCATGACATCTTACCAGTATTTGATCCAAGGCAAAGTCATGTCTCTCTGCCACACCTTGCACCCTCATGGTGTAGCTCTGGAAGGCTCTTCAAGGCTGCAGACTGTGACCAGGTTCTTAACATGCCACTGTTTCTTCAGGGACAATCAGAGTGTGGAGCTGACATAGCCAGGATGGGAGAGAAGTAGTGGATGTAGACAGAGGTGGGGATGGAACAAGTCTAAGGGGAGGGATGGGATATCATCCCAAAAACAAGCTGGGCTTCACCCAGGGGACATGCATGGGCAGTAGGAGACCAGGCACAAGGAGGTTTGGAAATACAGATCAGGAACATTTGCAGATGAAGAGGAGTGAAAGGGGTTGGAGACCTGCAGATTGAAAAGTGCTGGAGGGGTGTGGTTGAAAAGGTGAGCAGAAGAGCACTGGGTGAGAAGAGGTGGGAACTTGTGCTGGTCAGGACTGAGAAATAACATGAGGCAGTTTACCACCATCCACCATCTCACCACGTAAGACTCTTTGTTCCTTTTACTTCACTTCATTTCATTCCTTTTGTTCTTAATTTTCTGGTAACTGAATGTCAAATCCAGCTGATCTGCTTGATCTTAAATCTGCCAAGGTTGCTACTCAGGCCTGAGGTGTCCTAGATCAGGGGCAAGGCTGCAGCCCAATACCGTAACCTGGACCCCATATTCAGAATCTGTGCCCTTATCATGTGGCTCACCAAAGCATATGTGCCTCCTCACGTAACTCCACGCAGATGTGGCTGGTCTTGGGGAAATTTGTACTAGTGTACATGAAACTAGAGGAGAAAAATATCTAGCTACAAAGATGGTCGCATTACTTTGACTTGGGAACTTATATGTCTACATCCCTGCCTCTGAAAGCAATCCAGGATCTGTGAATTCGTCCGCACTTATAGATGTTTGGCGGATGCCTCAGAGAAAAATATGTGACTCCACTATACATCATCAGTATGTTAGTTTATGTAAGGTAAGAGACAAAATACTGGCTAAGAAGGCATTTCTTTTCTGTACCAGTTCCTTGAAACTGATTTGAAAGCAGTGCAGGTTTTAATTCAGACTCAGTGTTCATTTCCAATAAATTTATTTTCAGTGCCTTTCGTATTTATGCTTCTTTCAGCCTGTTTTCCTTCCATTTGGCAATCTGCATATGCAAGTCTAGCTGTTAGTTTTTGGACCCGGTTGCTGCAATTGGAACTGGCTGAGGTCTTAAATTATGTTTGAGAGTTTGATCCCACTTGAATAAAATCAAAGAGTGCTTTCCATTAAATTTAACATGAACAACAGAGAAATCAGAAATGAGGAATATTTTGCTTCTTAAAAATATCCAGGAAGTTCCACAGCTCAGGACTTCAGTAGATGTGTAGAGACAGGATGCAAAGATGGGATATAAAGCTGGTTTATCAGAATCCAGGCTTTCAAATAAAATTAGTAGATATATTACCATCAGAGGGATAAATTCTTCACTTTAACACATATTCCTCCTTGCAAGTCTGTTGAACTCAAATTTTGCACTATGTATCAGAGCAAACTACAGTTTGTTAGGCTTTGTCTTCTTATAATTCCCTTTTTCACAGTTCTAGAACTTCCCAGGTGCCATCTCCAAAACAAGCATTTTTGCACAGATAATAGATGTGTTCTGGGAAAATTGCCTCTCTGTACTAACAGAGCAAGTCAGAGACATCCTAAGAGACATGCTAGCGAAATGCTCTTTTGTAGCATCCTGCTGATTTATACAAAAAATAAAACCTCAAACCTTGGTTGATTCCCTTTGGTTTTTTTGACCTTTAGCTGTGAAATCCCTGGAGGCAAAGACCCTCTCTTTTTAAATGTATGGAAACTCATTAGCCTAAAAGAAATGCTACTATGAGCAAAGGACAATTTTGAAACTTTGTGAAGCTGCAAATGGTAGGTGGCAAAACCTCTCTCTGTGGTGATGTGTGCTTTCTCACACAAATGGTCCCCCCGAAAAGTTGGCTGGACTCCTGCTGAGAATAAATGCATACCGTTGCAAATAAAAGCTGTGATTGAGGCCTTAAAGCTTTACTGTTAGCCAGCCAGACAATAATTCATTTGTACTTGATTTTTCATTAACTCCTTTTTTGCTGTTTAAGGGAATCTTCCCAGGGCTGTTTCTAGCTGTATTAACCCAAAGATCTTTATCTTCCATGTGCTTTTCTTCTATATGAAGGGAAAAAAAATGAAACCACATGAAACTGGGCAATGCACCAGAAAACATTTATGAAATTTCTGGTGAAGTGTTTTGGCATAACTACATAACAATAGCATGCTATTTTCATTAACTTGAACAAACAAACCCAACAGATTATTAAAAAACAAAACGAAGAAGAAAGTACAGATGCGGTGTAACTTTACAATTTGACAATGCAGAGGACAGATTTACCAGCTTATTTACTGCTTCTCTTCACAAAGGAGAAGAGCTAACCCAAAAGCCATCGGCAGGATCTACAGCAAAGAGCATGGGGGAAATGCCAGATGATCCAGGTCTCACTGGTGGCAGTAAACCAGCAAGATTCACAGCACTGTTAAGGATACAGCATTTGCAATCTTTTAGCTGTCATCTAGTCAAGCTTAATGACCATAAAGGTAATGGATGCTCAGCAGAGCCTTGAGTGTTTCCGAAGTGATAGGAATGTATTCCTCGTTTATGCTCCTGCAAGCATGGACTAATAATCGGTCTAGAAGCATTCTCCTCTCATTTCTTTCAGAAATTATATGGTTGCTTAATAGCATAAGAATTATTTTGGTGTCATACAGCACACAAGACCATATGCTCTGTGCGTCAGTTGCAGAAACTCACTGGGGTGACTGATCCATCCAAACATCCTCCACTGCTGAGCTGAATTTGAGTCATGTAGGCAGTGTCACACAAATTACTACCATACAAACAATTTGCCTTGAACATAAGCGAGCTAGCTTGGACAGTAGAAGCAGTTAAGCCCAATTAATACTGCAGTTCAGGGAGACTATTTTATTGTACTTCTAAGGATAAATTTATCTTCAGTGAAACACAGTAGGCAGATTTATTTTGCACAGACCTCTGTGCTGTATTGCTTGTGCCTCGTAACACACAGCTTACTCAGGCCATCTCTTTGCAGGAACACACTGTGGGACATCATAGAAATATCCTAAATGTACATGCTCTCCTGGAAAAAGGACATAGCAAACAGGAGGTAGAAGAAAGAATAACAAAGGAAGAAGCATCAGCTCCAGACAGCTCTGGCCCAAAGAGTAGATGAAGACGGAAGAAGGAGAAGTAGGAGTACAAAACTGTTTAGATGAAGGGTAATGTGCCAAATAAATGACAATCAAACTGTTCAGAGATTAATGTCTCACAGTCATGGATAAGGGGAGAAAATGAACCCTGAGGGTTACAGCTGATCTGCTGTTGTGTAAGGGGCAATATACCCACCTCAACCCTCCCAGTAAACCCTTCTCAGAGTTTTGAAAGACATTTATTTGTGCTTGTTCAGAGCATTGGGTCTCATGAGACAATTTAAAAAGTCTTACAGAGGGCTTCTAAAAGTCCAACAGCTATTTCAAGTATGGAAGAACAAAGGGTAGGCTGGGATTCAGGGATCTCACAGAGTAAAAAGCATTCACAGTGAAGGAAGAGCAAGTGGGCTGTGTTTGCTACATTAAAGCAGATTAGTTGTGAAAGAGTGAGGGGTTTTGTGCATTTTTTATTTCTTCTCGTGTGAACTCGTACATCTGTTAGGCGTTTGTGTACTAGTTTATTAGTAGTGGTGCTATTTAAGCTGGTCAGACATACAAATACCCTAAAGGGAACAAGTATGTTAACATATACAGCTGTTTTGAAACTGGCATTTTCCATGCTAGGCCAAAGAATTACCATCCTTGTGGCATTTCCACTAATCCAGAATGAATAATAATGCTGAAAATACTGTTTTATTTCTCATACAATAGAGATTCTTTCTCTTTTAAATAAAGATGGTGTTAAACTCACCATTGCACTTCATTCCAGTGGTTCCTCCTGAGCGAAGTCTTACATCTTATAGAACACCCCGATTTGATCCAGTTCCAAGGAATAATTTCCCATTCTTATGCATGGAGGAATTTTGGAAGAGGTTTTTGTTTTTCTTTTAAATGCAGTCCTGCTGTTCCAGGTCATGTTTTATTTTCCCTATCTGCCCTTTAACTAATTACTGTGTTGCAGAGCCTGGTGAAGCTTGACAAGGAGCTGAAGTGAGCTGACAATTATGAAGGAAGAAAGGCTGACAACAGTAGACAATGTAAAAAAATGGTAATGCATGAGGGTGAGGGGCAGAAAAAAGCCATGAGCAAACCTAATCACCAAAGTCCAGCACAGTAGGTCCTCTGCCCTCTGCCTTCTAACCCGAAGTGTATGCACTCTGTTCAGCGAACTTTAAGAAAGCCTTGCAATACTGTGAAAGAACAAAACCTGTCCCTTGAAACAGAGGCATACCTTAGGCTCCTGAGTAGAGCTCTTGGACTCTGAATCCCAGCTGTGCAAGCAGGATCCCTGTGCAGGGGGACGGTATCCCCCACTGTCCCACTAGGGTGCCACATGGACTGTGGCCATCCATGCCCTTACAGCCCTCACACTCAACTCAGGGTACAGCTGACTGGGACCCCACCTTGGGTTTTTGCATTCCTCTTCACCCCAATCCCTGGCATGGCATCCTGATGCTCAGCCCCGTGGTGTACTTGTCCGAAACAGAATTAGAAAACCTTTTCACACAGATGAGATCCAGAGGCAACTGTAGGAAGACCTGCCCAGTACTTACGAGCTTTATTAGGACTTGTGCTGGCTGTGGTGGTCTCCCATCCCAAAGGAAGAGCCTGTCAGCTGGTTATAGAGATGTGTAGAGAGGCTCATTGCCCCCTGCTGAGGTTTTTCATCTCTCAGCATTCATTTTGTCACCAACTCAAGACTTCCAAAGGAAAGCCCTGAGTTCCTGCCTTCCTTATTAATGGGAAAAGACAGATACTTCTGCAGAGAGATTTGCATCACCTGAGGTTGTGACGGATCTGAGCTGAGCTATTGCCAAAGCCCCTAGAGCCATGGTTTTCCTTCCAGCAACTGGCAGGGAATAGGCAGCACAGGCCACAGGGTAATTGGCCCCTGCCAAATGAGCTGGAAGAAAGTGAGAGATTTTGTGATGGAAATTTTTCTTCTTCCCAGCCGTTCCCCAACAAAATCAGGCCATCCATGTGGAAAGTTTTGTCTGTGAGCAGTCAATGAAGGAATAAGTCATTGAGTAGGTTCTTGCTGTAGTTGAGGCGGACGCGCGACACACGCTGAGTCCAGTGTAAAGTGTAGGCAAAAAGCGTTTATTCCAAAAGCCAGTGTCATATACACACTTTTGTATGTTTATCATTTGTGCTCATTGTCCATTGGTTACTTAACTACTACAACAGGTTCATTGGCTATTTTAACTTATTTACACTATACTATTATTAGTTATCTACGATACAGACATCCCGAGAATCGGAACAGAAGCCAGCTGCAGCCTTGTTCCTGTTTACTCCCTCTATTGTTTTGAATTTCTTGCTTCTCTCGACTAGATTTCTTACAGGTAGAAATGGACTGTGCTGAGACCAATGTCAGACTCAGACTCAGACGGGCTTTCTGACCTGCTGTTAATTCCCACAGGTTCTGATTTTGCTTTATTTGCCGCTGTTGTCCTGAAATGTAGCTTTTTGAAAATTAATGAGAGTACAGACTTATAAGTCTGATGTGGCCAGTGGGAGCAAAGAACTTAGCTGTCTGAGCTTGCCGATGTGACTTGTAGCTGTAACTCCAACAAAGTATCATGAGCCCCTATTTTCTATCTGTCTGCTCGTACCATCCCCCATTTCCAGCTGGGGACTAACAGATTTCTGGAAATGGGAGATGCTCATCTTAACCAGAAAAGAGACATCAGAAAGAAACTGGATTGATGCTGAGAAAGGGATGTTTATTTTCCAGAGGATGCTTGTGATTGTCACAGTGGAATTAAGAAATCTTATTCATCTCACTTGATATATGGCATATTCCTGCTCCTCCACATCTGTCCGGATACATGCCTAAGCAGCACACTTTCAAAGTGTCCTTGAAAGTGGCTCATCTTTTGTGCATGAGTTACAGGATGATAAAGTCTCTGTAATAATCATTTATTGTTTCCAATTTCCATCTGTATCCGGGTGTAATGTTCACAGATTCAAAAAGCTGGAACAGGCAGGTAGCCCACCTGGCTCCACTTATCCCTCCTTCAAATTAGAGGCAATGTAACCCAAAACCTCTATCTTCTGCTTTTTAACATTTCACACAAACTCATTTGGGAAATTTATTGTGACTTTAAAAAGATCTGACTTTTTTATTTGGTGCGTCACACTGCAAGAACAGTACAGTACCTGTTAGCCAGATGGTACAGGAATAACATGCCAAAAGGTACCAGATTTCTTATTTAGAGTCTGCTGTGAAACATGCATATCAGATTCAGGTGATATTAATGAAAAAATAATGCTAGAAAAGTTACGAGCCATTATTCCATACAGAAATGGCATTTTTTCCCTTTTACAAGCACTCTCAAGTTAAATAAGCTTTGAACTTTCAGATATTTCTGTTTGCAGGGGTTTGCTTATAACAGTCATGTAGCCAATATGACGACAAGTTTGGAAGAGGCCCAGGTATTTTTAATCAGTGAGACCCTGCTGCAATGTATGAAACAGATTTAAACTGCTTTTGCCTTTACATGAACAAAATTTCTCTAACTTAATATAAAATCAATGTAACCAACTGACCAGATTCCCAGAAAATTTACTGCTCCTCAGACGGCTAGGCTACATTATAATTTTAATTGTCAGTCCTAATATAATCTCTCTAGGGTTTTATGAAAACCAATTTAGTTTTAGAGATTGTAAATGGTGTGGTGGCTCTGTCAGCGTGAGCACTATCAAACTGCTTTACTATCATATCAAAATTAATATCCAGTTTTCTTTCTTGTTGGTATTTAACCAGACCAGATGTTTGCTTTGAGTTTGTAAACCCCTGGTAACAGCGACAAACAGGACGGACGTTATAGGGCAAAACAAGGCCAACGCTGGCACTTGGAGCCAGTTGGTTCCCACCCCAGTTTGCTCCCCGCTGTGCTGGAATAAGCCATCTCTCCCACAAGGTTGTTTGCTTGCTCATTCAATTGTTTGGAGGGAGGGAGGGAATCGGGTTAGAGTAGCTCAACTTCAAATGAAAAACACATCCTAGTCTAGCAGGACCTGCATTGGAAATTATGCATCAGAGCATCCTGGCACTTTTTGAGTCCTGATCTGCACTAAAGCCTGACTGTTGGAGCTGTGCTTCAGTTAGGAGTTTCCAGACTTGCTGACAAAGTCATGCCAGCAGAGCCTTAGCTGTTTCCAAGGATCTGCTTGGAAACCGCTTGTTTTGGTCATCTTGTGTAGTTCTTTTGAGGAACGCTCTCTACTTTTCTACTTACAAGGGCTTATTTCTTTAGACGTGTCATCGGATCATTCCAGGCCCAGGAAGCACCAGGGCTCACCCAGTCTGACTTTTCTCCTCTTCACATTCATGGTGGCAATCACAAATGACCTGTTTGGATGCATGCAGTCATGTTTTCTGATTGCAGGGTCACACTGAATCCAAGCTATAAGGAGGCTTCCTGGCATGGTCATGGGGTCAATAAGAAAAGATGACAAAGGTGCAGGGAAATTTGAAACTAAGAGCTTCCTCTTTAGTTACATCTGCTCCAAGACGTTTGATCCATTCTCATGTCCCCCTCTCTCAAACAATCCAGCACAACACTTCATGCACCGGTATGTGAGTATCTCCAAACTACTGGCACCATTTCTTGCCTCTTCCTCGTAGGGAGGACCCTTGGTATTCAGACCCCCAGTTCAGAATTACCAACAGGGACCTGACTCCCTGTTGATGATACTGAGTTCCCTCAAAGCCTCCTTCCACTGGGACTTTCAGCCTTCCGTGGGCAGGTCCTCCTCAGCACACAGGCTGACCAACCCATCTCAGGTCCTTTCCTTCTCTCACAAGCTCCACACAAATCTTGCTTGTTGGTCTTCAGCAACATTCACCTCCTGAGTGAATTCACCACTGAGGAAGCAGCCTGTTGCAGGTGAGACACACACATGTGAAAGACTGAGATTTTTAGGGCTACCATAACAAATGAAATGAATGCATAAACCTACCCAACACCTCACTTAATGAAACAGTTGACTCTAGTCAGAGTATGGCAGAGGTATGAAAAATAACTATCATAGCAAAACCTATCATAGCAGGAGGAAGTATGCAGCACTCCTGATATCAGCTAGCATTAAAGTCTGTGTAGGATGTTCTCACTATGAAACATAGAAAATTGTAATTCCCATGATTTTTCTGTTAATTTCAGTAAGGACGAAAGCATATCTCTGTGAATTTATAGTGTTTTGCAAATTTAGGACAGGCCACTTTAAACAAGACCAAAGAAAAAACAAAAATTAAAAAGGGTGTCTTTCTAACTTAGAATAATATTGACATAATTTTCTTAGATTTTTGCATTATTTTGAGTAGGCTTTCAAAGCAGAACAGTCAAAATGTTATTAATGGGATGTAAAATGTCTCATATGCTAAATTTCTTCACATTTCATTGCAAATGTAAAAACAAGAAAAAACCAAACCATTTCAACAACATAAATTTAGCTTAAGTGCATTTTTATTTTTTTAGCAAAATGGGTTATTGGAGAAACCTGTCAACATTTCTTGGTTTGCCATGGTTTGATGAAAATTAGACATATTCCATTAAGCTCATGTGATGAAAATGCAAAATCATCTGAAATAGAAAAGAAGAAACATATCTGAGCAGGCTTTTTGCAATAAGATTTAAACTATACACAACTTCAGTCAGAAACTTGGAAGGCAGCTTAATTTCTTTGAGCTATGAGACACAAGGGCAAAGCTCTCAGTTCAAGTAAATTGCTATTGCTCCACCAAACACATTGAAGCCATGCTAATGTCAAAGGAATCATTCTGATTGACGTCAGATGAGGATTTGGCCCCATTTTGTCTCCTGGGTAAATTAGATTTTTGGTATTAAAGAGAACATCATTACTCCACGAATGACACAGCACTGTTGCCCTAAACACTAACTTGCTTTTGTAATCTGTTGATTCCTACAGATTCCTTAGTCTAAATCAGGGTAAATAGAACAAAACAGTTTTCTGTTTTCTAAGATTTTGATGTGGCATTCTTTGTTGCTACTCTGAACTTGCACAAATTCACGGTATCCGCTTGAATGTTGACTCCTGTCTGTGAATGTTGTCTGGTCACCAGCCTGATACTCTCCAACTTTCATTAGAAAAAATAGATGGATTTTTCAGAAACTGGTACTTTAGTAATTTAAGTGTTTACAATCAACAAGTACCGTCCTCTGCAGAATTCTGCAGTTTCAGGATAGAATAACAAGGTGGTTTAAAATAAAAGCATGGTTTAAAAATCTGTGAAAGCATGCTGTTATCTTAATTCTCTGTTGTTCTGCAAATCCATGTCATCTGCTAGCACCTCGCCTGCCCCCAGAGCCCCTAACACTTAGTTCTGCTCTCTAACATTTGCAAAATCATACAGAAAAGTCAAAATGATAAATTATAAACTGACTGTGAAAACTTATTTTCCATGCACTGTGCTAATCCATACTCCAGTGGGGTGGACATTTCTTGGCTGCAGGCAAATGCTAAACTTCGAAGTGTGGCTCAGGTGCTGAGCTGTGTCTTGTGCCTGACAGCAGGCTGCCGACAAGGAGGCCGCTGTAACCCACATCCCTAACCATGCCTTGCACACTTTTCAGGCATCTGGGCCTTAATAACTGTGTATATCCTTGCTAGAATTTGTCACATTCTAGGCTACGTGTGAACCCTGAGCTCTGCAAAATGTGTAGCCATGCATTGGCCAGAGTAATAAGACACATATGACATACAAAATATAAGCTGGAGAGGGAATAGAAAGTGGTATCCTGGGGCCACCATTTTTTGTGTGTTCTGCAGTTCTAAAGCCTGAGAAAACTGTCCTCAGCATGTTGACAAGCCTCAGGACAAGCCATGAACATTAACTGGGGTAGTGCTTGCTGCCTTGCTTTCTACTATCACCTCTGCTTCAAACTGCCCAACGTTTTCCATGCCAATATAACTTTGCTCCCAGGTGCATGATGAAGTCTCAGAGGAGGAAGTGTAACTGAATTGCAGTTTGCAGCCTTAAAACATTTTAGTTAATCCCTTCCTTGCAGCCTTCTTTTCCTTTCTGCTCCCTATGAAGTTAATTTAGTCCTAATGCCTGTGGCTTTACTGATTCCATGTCACTCCTTCATGTGAACAAAACACTAAGTGTACAAGGTCCACAAGAGCTTTTTTGAGTCTTTTCCTTCTCCTGGTTGGATCAGCCACTTCAGAACGCAGGCTTTATTCTGTGTCTTATTTCCAGCACACTGTGAAGTCACTTCAGTTCCATTAGCATTCATAACAGTAGGCTATCTGGGTATCTAACCCATAGCAGCATTTAGACACAATCATTCTCTTTCCAGCATAAACCAAACTTTTCCAGACTTCTGCTTTTTCCGTGTAAGCAGGCTGGTGCAACAACCCTCATAACTGGTAGTCAAGTGATAGAAAATATTTTCTAGGGAGAAAGAGATTGAATCAAGAGTGTTAAAGTAAATTGTCTCACTTTAGGTTTGCTGAGGTGGGGAAGAAACCCATGGAGGGCTGCCAGATGTAACAAAGGACAGAGAATATACGTGGTCTCATCAAGGAGTAGTGAGAGCCCAAGCAAAAGCCACAGAAGTCTAAAAGACACAAAATGCATTGTTAGGTGACTGAATCTCCCTGAATTTTCCAATCTAAATTTGATAAACAGATCCACTGAAATTCAGAACAGATAAGAGAACTTCTGTATTTTCTCTTTGTGGAGCCTTTAGCATGTTTGTGATGCGATGGTCAGGATCTGTAATATGCAGCAGTACATGAAGTGTGCTACCCTGTGAAATAGTCTAAATATTCAGTCTGGTGGCTTGCATCTCTTGAGAAAAGGTCAGTATTCATTTCTGTTTTCATCTCTTTGTGCACATTTTTGATTTCTGCGTACGTAGTTCCAGGCTCTCTAATACATTCCTATTCCAGTATTACTCAAAGTGATAGCCATCAGAAAATAGGTATAAATTCATATCACGAATCTACAAGAACAGAAGGTTTACACTAACTCTCTCACCTATCGTTTAAAGCTTCAGGAATGGCTGCCATATGACCAGAAATACCTCAAGTGTCCCTCTTGGAAGATATAAAATCCACTCCACCTGCAAACAAAATTCTCCACACCAGTAAGAAATTCATGACAGTAGTTTCTTTTACATAATATTGTTGCGGTTATTGCAGTTAAAGCCACACATTATTAGAATTGACTTGCATTATTAACATCAACTTATGGTCACTACCATCCAAAGAAAAATAGTCTTCCAAGAATATTTGAAGCAGAGCCAAGTCCAGCTTGAAAAAACTGCCCTTGAAGTCTTTTGTCCACAGCTTTTCTCATCTGTAGCACACCTCTTATGTTAAAGCCACAGGCAATTATTTTTCTCAGATATTTTGTGTATTTCTTTGTGTATATATTTTTAAAATTATGTTCAAACAAGTTCACCACAATGAACTCTAGAATGGCCTCTTTATTCTATTGATTCAAATCCTCTTTCCACTGGCTGTAAGAGTGTGGAATGAGAGAATGAGGAATATGAAAAAGCTTATAGCAGGAAGTTCTCCACGTCACTGTAACAGTCCATGTGTAGAATGAGAGCAGGATCTTAAATCAGAGGCAGAAGGTAATTCATCATAATTGTGCTACAGAGTATTAAGCATATTGGAGATAGCACATCTGGATATTTTGTACCTCGACCACAGTACCCAAACCCGTATCTGATGGACAATTTCCTGTACTTAATGTGATGAATCCTTTTACAATCTGGAATATCTCTTAGAGCAGAGGACCTTTTTGAAATCCTATAAAACAAGTCCTTATTTCCTTCCTCTTGCAGCACACTCTGTTGTGTTCCGTAGTCTGTAATTTCTCATTTGTGCTGACATCCCAGTCCTTGATCAGTTGGCAAGATGCTTCAGGGATCCATCACACTTCCAATCAGGTTGGGTTGTAACCTTCTGTCTTGTCACTCCGATTGCACCCCAGTTCATGTTATACACGTTCTGGCTCCCTGAATTCCTCTCACAGTTGCAATTAAGTATGTTATAGAATCACGGCATAATAGAATAGTAAAACCATTTAGGTTGGAAGATATCCTTAAGATCACTGAATCCAGTTATAAACCCATACCCCCAAGTCCACCACTAAACATTGTCCCTGAGCCTACTTGTCTTCTAAATATCTTCAGGGATGATGACTCAGCCACTTCCCTGGAAAAACTCTTGTTGCTTGACAACGCTTTCTGTGGATGTTTCCTGATATCCAATCTAAATGGCTCCTGGCACAACCAGAGGTCATTCCTTCTCGTCCCAAACTATCTCAGCTTTGTGCCTCACCTGCCCCTTTCAGCTACTGTTGTTCTCAGTCACTTTTGTTTCTGATGTTCTGAGCCTTGTTTCCAGATGATCCTTCCTCTTTGTCCCATTTGTTTGACTGTATATAAACATACACAAGTGCAATAGCCAGGATTCCAAGGCAGTGTGCTTCCAACTCCTTTCCTACAGCCATGGGAGAAGAGATTGCAATTCCCTTCGCACACATCAATGCAGTGCTGGTGTATTGCTTTGGTATATCCATTTCTGTTCCTGTTCATACCATTACTATACACTTTCTAGCAAACAGCTTCCTCAGTCACTGGCTTTTCTTGAAAGAGTCTATTTTAATCCTATTCCAGAGGATCTCAACAGTCTTTACAGCAGTAGACACTTGTCCAAGCAGGAAACAGAAGTAAATATTGGAGGCACCAATGAACAGGAAACATTCATTTCCATGGCTCCACTTCCTAATAACTGTTACTCTTAGCATACTCCTAGTCAATGACAGAGGTGCTAAGCTTTGACAAAGCTATGTTATCGATGGTTTTGACAGAAATTTTTGGACAAAAGCAAATACATTCTAAAAGATTTTTTTTTAACAGAGACAGCAGTAAGTAAATTCAATTTCTTTCTCTTCCCCAACAAATCAAATCTACAAAAGATCTTCTCTGGTCTGAATTAACTGTAATAGTAAAGAACTTAATGTCAGGTTGAATAATGATAGACTTCATGTTTCAGAGAGTTGCTGCTACTTTAACTCATCAGTATCATGAAATAGGGTTTAGGAAACATTTTTATTAAAGCTAAGTAATATATTCAGCTGAAACTTTAGCAAGAAAATGCATTACAGCAGTGAAATAGTCAGTATTCGTATATCAACCTGGGTTTAGCTGATCTCACAAATCTTTCAGATAACAAAAAAATAAAAACACAATTTGCAATAGTTTAGAAACACATTATGTTCACTTAATGGCAGATGTGAAACAATATACTGACACTTTGGGCCTTTTAACACAACCCCTGTAAACCACTAATTAATCTTCTTATGTTAGCAAGGTCACAGACTTACAGTGTAAAGGGCTGATGCACTGAAATGCCTTGAGACTGTTTTATGAAGCTGTCTGAGAGTGCTCTTGTGTTTCTCCATAGTTTTCGTTTGGTTGTTTTAACCAGTTTCTTCCATAGCCTTGTGTGTCCAAATCCATTAGCACAGTTTACTTTAATTTTCATGAAAAAATAGGGCAAACAGTCTTTTCCAGTCTTTCACAGGTTAATGCAGATGAAGAAACTGGAGTCTCTCTAATGACTTTTATTAGCTGAATTTGAGCTCCTCACAGGTTAGGAAAGAAGAGTATTATACATCTCTTATCCCCCTTAATGCACAAGGACTTCATTTGCCTCTTATTCCTCCATGCCTTTTCTATGTCTCTGTTTCCTGTATTTTAAAGAATTCTGGACTGCTCAAGCAAATTTTATAAAATCTAGGAGTAAGTGGAGACTTATATTTCTCTACAAAGAGAAAAAAAATTGTAAGTGGATTTGAGAAAGAAAGGAAGAGGAATGATTTTTCCATTCCTCCCCAGTGTCCAAGCTTAGATAGATAAAGGATTCAGCCTTATCAAGCGGTTAATGACATCACCCCTCTGTGTCCCCAAGAAGCCTAAGCAGGTTGAGCATTTTGCAAAACACATCAAGGGTTCAGCTTTCAGTTCAAAAAAGGAATACTTGAAAAAAAAAGAAATTTAATCCAAACCGCTGCACAAAAAAAGTCTTCCAGTGAAAGGATGAGAATATTGCTATTGACAGGGGTGGGGAGAAAACTTGCCAGTTTACTTGATATTAAGAACAATCAAATTGCCATGGATGAAGCCAGAGGAGATCCAAGCCTCCCTTTGGTCCCTGAATGAAGTCCTAATGTAACATTTCTCTGTATCAGCACATCTCAGATCCCTCCTGGAGGAGAAATATCCAGGCAACTTCACCAGCCTGAATCTTTGCAGGGGTAAGTTTTGTTTCTGGCCTGGAGCAACATTAGGTGTCTGCTTGCTAACTGACCTCCCCAAACAACCAAAAATCAAACATCCCCTCAGATGAGGAGAGCTGAATCCAGTCTAAATCAGCTGAGTTTCTCCCATGCCAGAAAACCTTGGGCTAATCAGTTAGGATAGGTCTTACAGCAGAGCCAAAGAAGTGGCTTTTAATTTTGTGGTTTCAATCCTATTTCAAAATTTAAACTGATAACCCTCCATTTTAATTTAAAAATAAACCCTTCTGCCTCACTTAATCATGTCTCTAAAAATACTTTCGCCAGATCCACACTGTCCTGGTGTCCTTTCCAGAGGGAAAGCCAGCTGTTTCACCTCCTCGGTTTCATTCTCTGGGCATTCCCAGAGGCCATACAACTAGCACAGCTGTCTCTTGGTGTACCCTTTGGCTACCAGCTATGCTCTGACGAGCCCCAGCTTCTCAGAGGCCTGGACAGCCAGACAGATTGAGGGCAGATTTAGCACTGATTTAAGAACAGGTTGAATTGGCTTTCAACACAGCATCTAGGCCACAAAGGTGAATTGGGGCCAAATTCCCCTCATGCAGAGTTGAGTGCAGCAAATTCTTGGATCTTGATAATATTTAATTTTTTTCTTTCTTTCAAGTTGACCTGTCCTGTTTTGCCTCATTCTTCTTTCAGTTTTTCAAAATCAAATTTCTTTTTGTATATCTGCCTCTGTCTTTTTCTTCCTTATTTTTTGTTTCCAATAGTAGGCTTACTAATGTTCTCTTTATTGTTCCTGACATTGCTTTACTGAGTCATATTTTGCCATAAATTATAACTTTTTTCTTTTCCTATTTGGGCTGCATTTCCCCCCAGATACAATCCTTTCTGATAGAAAAACTGTCCCTCCCTCCCCCCCCCAAATTCCTTAAATGACGTAACAAATCCTCTGGAGGAATTTTGACCCAGGCGTGATGTTTTATTTTTGGTCATTAAAGAGACGTTTGGTTTTGACGTGATAAATCACCAGTATGTTTTAAATAGGCTTGGTTTGAAGGTGGAGTTTGTCTCCATTGGCAAAGGCAGGGACACATTGTCTTTCTTACTACCACTCTTTTTTTGTACCATTTAAGACTATAATGATAAATGCTTTTTCTTCCTTTGCTATTTTAAAGAACTACAGTCTTGGACATGTGTCTTTCCTCTGTAGTCTTGATTTTATTAGGTAACATTGAGATGATGAGATGGTTGTGAAAAAACAAAAACAACTTTCTGCAACACCCCACAAAAGAAAACCCTTATGGTTTTATTGTTCTGTCAAGGATTTATTGTCAAATTCCATTTCAGCAATTCCAGACATCATGATTAAAACGTGTTTGTGGGCTCAGAAAAGTGTCCCATTGCTATTTTGAGTTAATAGCTAACCATAAATGTTCTTTGATAAGAATACCAAGAGGACATGAAGGAATGGTGCTGGGATCTCTGTTACAGAATTGTGCACACCAGATGAATCTTATCCTACAAGCCTGGAGAGTAGACAGGGCTCATTTCCTAACAGGCTAGATTATGACTGAGCAAAAAGGTCAATGAATCAATGAATAATCAATGCACCTTCATGGAATATTAAACTAACGCTCTTTCCTGGCTGATCAGTGCTTCTAATGTTTTTAACAAGTTCAGTATTTTAGGGTGGGTTTCATTCACTCCAATTTCACCTATTTGCAATGAAAATCACTCACCTAACCTATTTGGACATCTATTTTAAAATGACATGGCTGAAATCCTAGATGTGTTTTTTCTCTTCATAGATTATAGGGAGAGCTCAAACTGGTAGCTCAGATATGGCAGTGGGGGTGGACTAGATGGTCTCTAAAGGTACCTTCCAAACCAAACCATTTCATGACTCTGTGAGACGACTTTCTACTCCATTGTTTTGCATGTGGCCAGATGGATCTTATCCAGACAGATTTCTTTCTGTTTTATGCTTAGCATTTTGCTGTTTCCATTGAAAAAATGAGGGAGAAAACTTTAGGAGGCTACAGAATATTAGAAGTAAATAAGTTTTGCAACACCAAAGGCAATGGACACATTTTAGTGGCAAACCCGCTTCACCAGCAAGTTGATAATATTCTGAATTACTTCATTGGCTCAATCCCATTTAAACAGTCACAGTAGCATATAATCATAGTGCTTTAGTTTTATTCCTTAGAGCTTTAGGTAATAGAGATAAATTGCCTAAATAAACAGAGGAACTGTTCACCTCAGCTCCAGATAAAACTCCTGTGTCAAAGTTCCTCACTGAAGACATTTTAATGCTGATTTTAATGTTTTAATATCAACAGTTTTAACTGATTTAACAAAAAGTCTAATGTATCATACATCATTATTTTGATACAAGCAAAGATTATTTTGAGGATTATATCCAAAACCAGGCAGTAGACAACCAAAATTTTGATGTATTAACAGCTTGGTTTTACACATCTGGATCCCCCAGAGCAGCATACAGGACCAGACTGGTGTCTGAGCCAGCGTACATTGTCAGTCTCATGTCAATGCTCATTACAAATCCATGCCAGTAATACTCAAGTTTACAGCTGCCCAAAGTTGACTCCTTCTGGCAGCAAGAGTGAGCTGTAATTTCCCCTTCGTATCCATCCATTAGGCATCCACAGCTCTAAGACCCCTCTCTATGGGAGTCCCTCTGGTCCTTCATTCAAACAGGAGAATAGTCCTCCTAATGGGAAGGAGGAGGAAGAAGAGGAAGGTGCGATTGTCTCTCCATGTTGACCTTATATTCCCAATTTTATTTTGTACTGCTAATCCAGGACTCCAGCTGCCATACCATGATCTGGGTGATTCAGGTTCAGCTCCCAGGACTTCAGATCATGGATAAGATATGCACAGAAAGAAACACTCTGGGGAGGAGGAGGAACAAGAAGCCAGCATTTCTTTTTTCCAGTTAGTACAGCTGGGTTATGGAGTCATGGTTTTCTCTGGTCCAACAAAGTTTGAATTCTTCTGGCACAGCTTCTGAGGTTCAGCAGAGGGAAGGACAAGTGCCAGAACTGTCTGGTAGCTAGATGACTTTCCTGGGAGGCACATGAATTACTGAAAGCAGGGATCACTGCTTGGCCTAATGGTCTCAGTGCTAGGGAAGGGTGGAGGATGGGACAGAAACTTCCTCTGGTTGAGTTTTAAAAAAACCTGGTTGCTGCAGATGAATTTTACCTGAACCCAGTTCTATTGGAATAAGGCATGGACAAAGGTCTCTGATCAAGGAAAGCTTTTAATGCATTTGTAAGCAACAGTTGCATTGCTCTGTCAAGATGGGAGCAGTCAGGGTGTGCTTCAAGACATTTGAGGGCACCTGAGGGGTCTTTAACTAGAGGAGCATGATACGTGGTTTTCTCTTAAGAGCAGCTGTGTGAGGTGTTTAAAGCTGCTCCTAATATGAAGATGGGGGTCCGGTGGAGCTGAATAAATCAGCTAATCCCAACACACAGCAGGGAGGCCACCAGCCTGCTGTGTAAATGTGCCCTCCCTGTGGGCATCATTGGACATACTCGTACCTTAAAAATCTTGTCCCTGATGCCATCTACTTTCTGTTAGAGGGCAACCTAGGCCAGCAGCTCCCCAGGGGCTGGGACCACATAGGTTCCACATGGGGTGGACAGGCAGAGCCTGGCCCACCTCTCCATCCCAGTCAGAAGCAGAGCAGTGCAGGGCACCAGGGCAGCCCCAGCCCCTGGCATCAGGCACTTCCTGGGGATGGGCTGAGGCCACCCCGGGATGCATAGGCAGGTCCAGCTTGGTGGGACTCCATGACCAGGCAGGGGAGCTGGAGACCAGCCCTACCGTGACATTGGTGGGGCAGGGGCCGACTGGCCCAGGAGGCTGATGTGGTGTCCTTGCCATGGGCAGTGTGCAGGGTACCCCAGGCTGTTGGGCAGGGACAGTCAGGGCTGTCTCAGGACCCAAACACTTGGTGCAGTGGTCAGTCCAAAGGTAGGCAGGCTTTATATGGCTGCTGGTGTGCTGCCAGCCATGCCCTGTGTTTGTCCACGCCCCTGCCTTAGCTGCCCTGGGCAAAGCCTTACCTGGCATGACTTCTGTGTATGCCTTGCCTCAACATGGGCTTGGATTTCACTGTTGATGCTTATTTGCAAAACACATGCCACTAAATCCACCTTATTTATGCAATCTAAGCGTTGTTTGGGCCAGAGAGCAAACATCTCAGCTGCCAGGACACTGATTTAAACATTCTGGAAAGGAGACATAGCTTTCCCATTTGGATGCAAGTTAGTCCCTGCCCTTTTCACAGGTAACAGAACCCTGACCATATCAAGTGTCAAACTGACCCACAATTCTCTTAATGAAAACACCCTGTTCCACAGGCAGAGGTGCCTAGGGGGCTGAGTTCCCTGGAGCAGTTAGCCACTGCATGATGGTTTGCAGCTGTTTATGGCAACTCTGGCTGTGGGTGGTTTAACACTCATGAGGGCACACCACATGGTGAACTTGGACTCTGAACATGACATAATTGCTGTCTTCAGACAAAATAAACACCTCAGAAACATAAACAAAGATGTTTATTGCAAATAAAAAATCATATTCACATCATTAAATCTTAGGAATTATAAAGAGGTCATTTTGCAAGTTGTGAAGCATCCATGTGCACAAGGACTGCTGTTTTCATCAGAACATATGCCTGGGACACGCATATATTTATCTGAATGTGCCAAGCCAAATCTCTAGCCTTCCATCTAGAAAGGTCTTGATTTGACCGGTGACATCGTTCTGACACTTTCATAGTTTCATTTTCTCCCGATCTGGCAGTAGAGGGTCATAGAAAACACCAAACCAAGAATCTGGAAAACAAAGATATTTCTGGTGTTACTTGGCAGTTCTGGAAATCCCAGGATGCAACTGATAAACAGTGGTAATATTTTATTTGCAAATGTCTTGGATTTACATGCAGGCTAAATCTGCTATGCAGAAGATTTTTTTCCAGTGTGGCTCTTACAGAGAGTGTGACTCCAGAATAGAGACATTTTAATGAAGTCAGTATATACCACAAGTAAGACTCTAGACATCATGGAGAAGTTTCATCTCTTTAAAGATAGATTGTCTCTGTGGATGGGGAACGCTGTACCTCTGGGTGTTTAAAATGCAGTTGTTAGCTGTGATGGAGAAACAATCACAAAAAGTTCAAGGAATTTGGACAAAAATTGAGCATTTAATTTTCTGATGAAGTTAGAGGAATGTTCACTGTGTATTCTAAGAGTTGTCTCCCTTTGAAATCTCTATTCTTTTCTACTGTCACTCTCTTTCGTGTAACCATATGTGTGAAGTGTATGCATACATAGGTGTGTATACTGTACACAGGTATACATCTATACACATACCTCACCATTTTGAGTTGCAAATGATCGTGCAACTAATATTTTATATTTATTAGTAATGAGCTTGGGATAGAAACAATAGTGAGTTCACCGAAGAAGCTGTTACTTGAAATAGAAAATTCAGTAGGGTCACCTTCTGTATTGGGAATTACTGGATAAAATTCCATGAACTGTGGTAGACAGCTGGTGAGATCAGATCAGAAAGCTTCCTTCTGGATTTAAAACTAACCAGTCTGTGAAGGTGTTCCACAAAAGTGAAAAGCACCCAACTGACACCTTTGAAGCCGTGAACACCAGCATATTCTATTTACTTAAGATAGAGACAGAGAAGAGCACATGTAGCACAGAGAAAAGAAAAAGGGATGGACTCACTGCTGGAGTAAACTGGCAGGGCTTCCCTGACATAGTATGCCCACATTTGCACTTGCACCCAAATGAAACTGGGCCCTTCTCATCTACATAATTTTCACTAGCAGGGTGAGCTGAAAGCAGTAACTACCCACAAGTGGCAGAATGAGGCAGGCAGAGGGGGGAAGAGCACTTCTTTTTATTTGGGATTTCCTAGAGGAGAGAGGTGGTTAAGCAAGTAGCCTGTTGCTTGGGTTAATATGGAAAGGCTAAATGTTTATCAAGTGTAAATTGCCATCTGACAATTTGTACTATCTGAGTCTCATACTTTTTATCCATGTTTTCTTCTAATCCTTTTATGATTGGGAAAGGCAGACACCGCAGAAAATGCCAGCTGGAGAACAGGAAAGAATGATGGCCAATGAACTAAAGGCTACAACTCTCATAACTGCAGTAACTAGAGCAAAGTGACTTATAATTTGCCTTAGGGATACATAAGCAGTTTTACACTTCTATTATGTTTTTAAGGCCATTTAATATTGGTGTATTTCACCCGTTTTCCCCTCAAAGTAAACATAGGTGAGAGACCTGACCCCCCACATACAGCTCCTTAAATACCACAAAGCCTGTGCTGAATAAGAAGTTGGTGGCCTGTCCTCTTCCAGCGCTGCAGCTACATAATTCTTCCCCACTTACTACTATTTTTCTGGAAACACAGTTTTGACCTGGGGCTCTTGCCCACTCTTCTACCACAAGGAGCAATCCTCTGCCAAAGACGTTAAGAAGTTTTTGCTTTGAATAGCAGACTGAACTTTCCACAGCAATCTTTGTCATTTCTTTTTTTACCTCAAACATCCATTGGTAGAGAGCAAGAGTGGAGGAAAAGCAAGGAAGAAGAGTGAAAAGACTGAAGAAAGAATCATGATGAAATCCCCTCTTTCTTTATCATTTTCTCCTATTCAAATCAAAATCAAGTTGCTGACTGGAACGCCTCACTTCATTTCCTCCTCTCTTCAGAGGAAATCTTGCATGTCATTCTTCAGCATATGGTGAGGAAATTAAAATAAGCAGTTCACATACTCTGTGTTTCTTTACACACAGGAATATATGGAGCATCACACCTGTGCACTTAGACACATTCATACATGATCTTGATGCTCAAAGTTTTAATGCCTCAGGATTATAATTTGTACCAAAACTTATCAATGATAAGGATATGTATTTAGGGGCTAAGTTTTCTTAAGAGATGACTTTTTCCTCAAGCAAAGATGAGAAAGAGGAGGAAAAGTCTGACTATTCTTCCTTGTGTCTTCTGGTGCTGTTTATTCGCACACCTCTCTGTACACAGGGCTCAGCCTCAAGGCACAGCCTGGCTTCAGGACTGGCAATTTCTCTGAAGAAAATGTCCCATGTGATACACTTATACAGGCAGCAGGGTGGTCTGATCCCACCTGAAGTTTGCAGCTCAGCAGCCATATACTATTTATGTGAAATAACCGTAAGGTTGTAGCTAAGGTGAAAGGCGGTTTTCCCTTGTCTATTAATTGAGCAAGCCATGTGTTTTAATCCCATTCCCAATGTATTTCCAAGTAGAGCATATTGCTTGTCAGCTAGTAAGTATTTTAACAGTGTACACTGGTACCTCAATAACAGCCAGTCCAAAGGAGATCCCCATAATTATGATCAGATTGTCTTTCAATTTTTTCATAATCACTTCTCCACAAGGCTGAAAAATAAAACAAAATTATTAATTCATAGGTAAGCAATATTATCCTATGGTTATATTGGAATGCATCTTCTAAAATAACTCTCTCAAACTCTCTCTCTTTCTCTTTAGCTCTGTGCTAAAGAAAGGCTATCTGAATTTACTCTGGCTTGTTGCTAACAAACACAAAAAACACATGTGTACCTTATGTTCTGCAAAAGTCTTTGCCTTCCGAAGTATGAAGATTTAGTAGCTGACCATAAAAAGTTATCGTTTCAAAGGAAGACATACAGCTGTAATGCCTATTGTTTGCATAATTTTCAGTTAGCAAGGAAAGAAGTGTTTGTTCTCACTTTCACTTGATAATCACTCGCTATTAGGAAAGAGCCAGTGCAGCCATGACCAGATCTGAAAGGGAACTTCAGTTTCCCACCAATCTAATCTTTGGATTTGAAACCTCAAGGTTTATTATTAGACTTGAGATTAACTAAAAATATTAGGTTATAAAAACTAGCTTAAAAATTAATTTTGTCAAATGTTTGGTGGTCTTGGGCTGGGGCTGGAAGGAAGAGAGTGATCAGCATGGCTTCATGAGGGGAAAGTCCTGCTTGTTAAACTTGATTTCCTTCTATGACGGGGTAACCCAGCTAGCTGATCTTGGAAAGCCAGTAGATGTAATCCTTCTGGACTTCAGCAAAGATTTTGATGCTGTCTCACAGTATCCTTCTGGACAAAATGTCCAGCATACAGCTAAATAACCATGTTATGCCATGGGTGAGCAACTGGCTCATGGGTCAGGCACAAAGAGTTACAGTAAGTGGGGTAACATCAGGCTGGAGTCTGGTTAGCAGTGGGATGCTGCAGGGTTCCATCCACAGTCCAATTCTCTTCAACGTGTTCCTTTAACAACTTGGATGCAGGACTCAAAGGAATACTAAGTAAGTTTGCCAACAGCACTAAACTAGGAGGAGCTCTTGACTCCCTTGAGGGCAGAGAGGCCCTAGAGAGAGAGCTTGACAGAACAGAGAGATGGGCAATCACCAATTGTATGAAGTTTAACATGGTCAAGTGTCAGACTTTGCCACCCTAGTTACGTTGGGGTTAGACTGGGGAATGAGATGAGGGACAGCAGTGCCACAGGAAAAGGACCTGGGGATCCTGGTCGGTGGCAAGTTGAACATGAGTCAGCAGTGCCGTTGCAGCCAGGAGGGCCAAGCCTGTCCTGAGGTGCATCAGGCAAGGGAGGGGATTGTCCCGCTCTGCTCTGCACTGGGAGGGGCCTCACCTTGAGTCCCGGAGGCAGCTTTGGGTGCCACAATACGTGAAAGATATAAAGCTATTGGAGAGCATCCAAAGGAGGGCCATGAGGCCAGTGAAGGGCCTTGAGGGGCAGCCATATGAAGAATGGCTGAGGGCACTTGGTCTGTTCAGCCTGGAGAAGAGGAGACTAGGGGGAGACCTCATTTGAGTCTTCAGCGTCCTCATGAGGGGAAGCAGAGGGGCAGGTACTGATTTCATCACTCCCGTGAACAGTGACAGGACTCAAGGAAATGTCATGAAGCTGAGTCAGGGGAGGTTCAGGTTGGGTGTCAGGAAAAGGCTCTTCACCCAGAGTGTGGTTGGGCACTGGAACAGGCTCCCCAGGGAAGTGGTCACAGCACCAAACCTTAAAGAGTTCAAGAAGCGTTTGGACAATGCTCCCACGCACACGATGTGATTCTTGGGGCTGTCCTGTGCAGGGCCTGGAAGTGGATTCAATGATCCTGATCATTGATCCAACTCAGCTTATTCTGTGATTCTACAACTGAAGTTCTGTGCAGAGCTACTCTCCTTTTGAATACATGCATACATCTGTTCTTATAGCGACTACATCTTCTCCAGTCACTGACAATCCTCCTTCTGCAAACTGGAGGGAAGGCCAAGTACAGCTTAAATCTATCACAAGTACATTACTGTTACAACACTACAACTGTCTTCCCCCCAAATATAGTTGTATTTTTTCACCATATTTCCTCTCTCACAAAAAACACATGGGTCTTCTCCTTCTAGTTCTTCTGAAAAACCTCTCATTTAAGCTGACTCATAACTGCACTGAATTTCAAATCTTTTTTCCATATCGGAAGAGTTGGATGTCTCTACTAGCATCTCACACCACCATGATATGTTGCACCTGCAGTAATTTCACAGATGGCTTCTCATGTGTCCTTTGAGGGTTTGCCTGAGGCCACAAAGACATTAAAGTGTGGCCAAAACAGCCTCTTGTATACATCTTATTTCCAGATTGGGTTCTGGCATCCTCTACTTAACCAGACTGTTTCTTTGCTTCGAAATAGTATTTGCTTCTGTGGGACTACGTGGGGAAGGACTTACTGCTCAGGCAGGACCTGATTAAGGACCTGTACAATTAGAGAATTATACAACCAGAATGGACATTTGCTAAAATCTGCTTGGTGCTAGGTGCATACTGGCAAACTTTGCACCACCTGAATTCTAAAACTTCAATTACTTTGTGCTGTTCAATTATTTTGTGCACTTCTTCTTTCATATTTTTTTTCATATCCATAGAGTCCATATTTCCTCATAAGGAGACAGGCAAACCATGATATTTATTAATTGAGATCTCTACTGTCTACTAGATGGCACTCTTCTGAGCGTGCTTTCTTATGGTCTGTCACCTGATATTTTGCCTTATCATATTATTATTTTAAGATTTTCAAAAGGCTGTAGTTGTAAGAAACCACTCTTGGAGTATGCTGCCATGAATCCTACAATACGCAAGATTTCTTTTCAGCACATCCTGCAAAATGAGTGTGGGTTTTTTATTAAAGGATTATAAAACCCCAAAGGTCTCGCATTTAATGTACTTGATTTTCAATGTACCTTAGCATTTTGAAAGTCTCTAAGCCAACATGTCTACTACCACAATGAGCCTGGGTGGGAACATAACCTTCTGAGAGAGGCATGAGAGCCGAGGGGTAGCTGGTGTGCAGCTGTGACCCAGAGGCTTACCCTGACCTCAAAGTCATAATAATTTTCATCAACAGCAACCACACAGATTGCTAAGGGCCTAAACTGGACACATCTCAGGAAGAGGAAGGAGCAGAGTTACAGTTATTTCTTAATAGATGGCACAGGGGTAATTCTGGCTAACAAAGAGAAAGCAAAACCTTCTCTTTTCAGAAAGATACAGAACTGCTGACTATGCCATGCACCAAAGCTAACCTTGGGTTAAAACTTGGCTCTTTGGAAAGAAGAGTGAGCATTTTTCTCACCTTTTGATAGATGTATCTGCCTTGATAATAGGTGCAGAGGTCTGAACTAGAGGTCTCTGTTTCACATTGACAAATTATTGAGGAAGGTTTGTTAAAATTTTGTCCCCAGTCTTCAGGTCCCTCCAGCAATCCACAGCATTGGTTCTGCAAGAAATGAGTAAATGGGGAGAAGAGTTAAAAAAGAGGTGATTTTCAGTTTGAAGAGAGTAGGTGAGGGATCTGAGAGGAACAACAAAAACCAGATTTTATTTCATCTTTTTCCATGTGGAAGTTGTCCCGAATTGGTATGCCTTAAATACCCTTTACATTTCCATACCACTTATAAGAATGTAAGTGCATAAGTTTAAAAAAAAAAAAAAAAAGAAGAAATGGGGGAAAAGACCAGATTTTCGGTATAAAGTGCCTAAAAAACATTAACATACTATAAAGCTAGTAATTACCAGAGCCAGAATGGAACTGGAACACTGGGTGTAGTATTTTTTGAGAATCAAGTCTTCTTTCTGCAGGTTATACTTGCAGAAGGTAAGTTCCCAGCTCCAGTAACATCCACATTTCACATCTTGAAAACCCAGGCTGGAAATGTGAAATTCAGGCAAATAAAACTCCAAAATCTAGAAAAATAACCGCTTTGAATGATGGTTATCCCTTTAAATTAGAAATGGACTGAGGAGACCAGGGCTCCATTTGGGGTTTGTGAAACCTAAACCAGGTGCAGTTTCACTTCATGTTCCACTATACTGAAGCCACTAAAGCTCAGGGGTGCAAACCTGGGTTTGAGGTTCTCCATCTATTAAAAAGCAGCTGGAAATGTTCACATAATTTTGTATAAAAGCAAAGGCTGTGGGACATAATATAGCAGTCCTGGTACATTTAAAAATTAATGCAGTAATTATGGGATTTTTAATTTTGCTCATCTCTCCAGAGAGCTGCTTATTATATCAGAAGAAATAAGCTGTCTCAGAAGCAGAGGACAAGGCTGGAGATGGAATGGAGAAGGAGAAGTGGAAGTAACATAAGACACCTAAATATTGTTCCTTGTTTCATTTTCTTTCATACAGCAGTCTTTAAAAACATAAGAATTAACTTCAAGTCTGTCCATCAAAGCCATCACCCATTAGGGACTAAAAAAAAACAGGACAGCAGGCGTTCTGTCAAGGTACAGACCCAAGTACTTGTGGGAGGGGAAGGGGTGTATGCTGTCAGTGATATCATTGAGATTCCAGGGAATTCTCTATGTGATACCCAGGAGCGAGGTCGCACCAAGTGTCCACCATCTGGCCATCTTGCAGGTTGGGGGCACCAGGGAAAGTATAAACACAACAAAAACAAACATCGTATTTTCTTCCCCCTTCTCACACAGTAAAGCATGGCATTTAATGACTTCATAGCAGTAGGATATTCCAAATTGAATACACTCCTGATGTTTTCCTCATCCCTGGGGTCATCTTTCCTTAAAAGTACTGAAGAGTTCATATTTGGGATAGGGGGAAGGATCAATGTTCCTTCAGAAGGAAAAGCTGAAAGATAGGACCATGCAGTCTTCTCATGAAAGAGCTTAGCTAACTGTCAGTCTTACTTGCATGTGGTGTGTCCTTGCTTCATTGCTCTTATAGAGAACACTACTGCACAAAGAAATCATCACAGAAAGACCATGTCCTGTCAAGAGAACAGAAGCCCCTTTTGTGGTGCTTCAACTTGCTCTTAAGTCAGACCCTTCTCCATCCCCAGGGAATGAAATTCAAGTCTATGGCAGAGTAGTCTTAGAATGAAGCGGAGACAGGTGCCAGAGATGAAATGGATAGCAACTACTCCTTCCTTTTTTTACTGCTTAATTACCTCTCTCTCAAACTTCTGGAACTCCTCCTGATACTCTTTATATGCTCCTGATGTGCTTTGCAGTGCATCCACACTCGTCCTTAGAGTATTGTTAAGGGCTGATTCCACCTGCAAGTTAAAATACACTATTAATTTTTTGGGAAAAAACAAAACTATATTAAGACATCAATGAAAATCTAGAATAATACTGTACCTGGGATCTGTACACTGCTCCTAAAACACCTCCTGTGATCTGAAGAATCACAATCAGAAGCAGTCCAATGAAAAACTGGGAAGAAAACAAAAGGGGTAGAAAACTGTATTACTTTTGACCAAGATGATATAATTTCTTCTAAGTTAACATTTATCTTTCATGTACTTGAATAACCACGTAGGTAGAATGACATTCCAGTCAGAGCTGCTCCAATTATTTCTTCTTTGATGAAGAGAAGTGGTGCTCAAGACAGAGCATGCTCAGCTGGTGATCAAAGCAAGGCGCACACCAGAATAGTGGCATGATAAGCGTGTAGGTGAGTGTTGGGCAGGAGCACAGGGAGGACCTTCTAGGTAGACCAGCAAAGGGAGTAACTGGGAATTTACAAATTTAGATAGGATAGATAATCGGGCAAAGTTGATGGAGGGAACTTTGATGATGGCTGGATGGAAAAAAAGCTAGTGACATGCTCAGGTCTCTCTGGACCCTGTCTCCTTGCTGATGAGAAAAAACATCATTTTTACCACAATAGAATTCAGAAGGCGCCCAAACTCAAGGCAAGCAATGAAAACACAGGATCATAATCATGCTTTCAGTTAAATTAAGAGGTTGCCATCCTCATTTGAGAGTATTTGCAAGGACTCCATCCATCAAATGTAGCTGTGGCCTGTTAAAGGTAGACAAATGGGTTTTTTTCCTACCAACATCAGCATGCACCGGCTCTCCTTTATAGCGCCGCAACAGCCCAGGAACCCAAGGACCATAATGATGGCGCCCACAGCTATTAGTAGATTAACTCCTGCAAACATGCTGCTGTCTATCCCCTGAAAAGAGAGGAAAAAACATCTTTCAGCTACGAGAAGTTCCTCCTAAAAACATCTGTATTACCCCAGAACAAGTTAATTATTTTGTAACTGATTAATACACTGAGTAGCAACTGTGGACGAATTCTGATCCATAAATAAACAAAGCTCTAATGCTCCCTTCTCAAATGTTTTGGTGGAGAGCTTTGTAAAACCTGGTTTTTCACAACCTTTGTTTCTGCACAAGATGAAAATCAATTTTACAGAGTAAATGAATAAATAAAAATCTTCTGTCTTTAAATTGGCTTTCTGTTGGTTTTCAGTCAATGATTCTTTGCTTTTTACTGGAAGTAGGAGACCTGATTATCTCAAAACCTCTCCTACATTAACCAAATGTTAAAGAAAAAAAAATCTCTGTTTGTCATTAGAAGACCAGGAAAATACACTGTGACTGTTCCTGGGAGAACACTTCTCAGAACGATACTGGATACATTAGAGAAATAGTTAGATGTATTTTCCAAAGCAGCTTTCTTTCTTCTTTTTTTTCTTTTTTTTTTTTTCCCAAGCTTAATCTCTAATATTACCCTCAGAGATGAGAACTTTATTTTGATGCGTGGGACATTCAACTAAACAATTCATATACCTCAATATTATTAAATATCAAATTATTCAGTTCCCACAGGACTGACTAAGGCCGAAGGCCAAAATAGAGAAAAATGTTCAAAGAATATTTTCCAGTGTGACTGGTGCCAAGATTAGCAAAAATGTCTGGAAGTTGTCACATTTATCTTCTGATGGAAATTGCAAAGGTATATAGACAAGTTAATTTGAAGAATGTGTTGTTCTTTCTCTTTCCAAGTTGGACTGAACCTCCTGTTATTTATTCTTAGAAAGCTCTATTCATCTACAGCCAAATCCTTATGGTCTGCTCAGTTATTACTGAGGCAAAACATACATTTGTTTTGAATGGGATCTTTGCCTGCCTTGAGGCAAAAATGTGAGAAAATGCTTTCAGTTTTGGTCCTGACTCTTAATTCATAGCTTTTTGGGGAGTACTAAGTGTCACGTCAGGAAAGCAGTTTGTCACACATTTAAATATTCTTTTCTGAATACGAAATCTCTCAAAAAACAAGATATGGTAGTGGTTGTGGTTGTCCAAGCTCCATGGCATCATTCGAGCCATCATACTAGAAATTGTCAACTATCAAGTACGGAAGTTTTAGCTTCTAGTAAAACGTTGATTGAAGAGTGAAAGTTGCGATTCTTCCTCTTCCACAGAAGAGAATGGCAGAGCTCTCCACCATGACCTAATTTACCTGATGACATTGTGTCATCCTGAACCAAGTTCTCTTGCATCCAGGCTCTGAGAGACATGAGAGATCTGGGACCGGCTAAGGGTAACAGTGTCATCAGCCAAATGGCAGGAAATACACAAAGCTATCTTCTTACATCCACCATCTTTTTATTTCCAGGTGGGAAAATACTGGCTTAAAATTGTTGTTGTTAATTGGCAGACTGTGCTAGAGCAACAGGGAAGTTAACTGGAGCATTGCAACGTAATCTGTACTAAAGGCTTAATCTGAAGCTGAAAAAAAATGCTTCCATGTCACACCTGGCCATTTTTTTTACTTTTATGGCCAAAAAGTCTTTTTGAAAGCAGAAGAATGCAAATTTAGCTTTCAAATTAATTTGCATTTCTACGGCCCAAATTCATTTGAGGAAATGTACTGCTTAAACCCTACAGTCAGTGCCATCGGGCAGATGCTGGGCAAAAGCGCCTACAGGACCACAGGGTCTTTGCAACAACAGGACCAACCTCTGCTGCATGTCTGCAAGTTTAAGAGCTCCTCAAACATGTATTTTCCCTAGCTTTGTAGAAAATAAAAGTCATAATATCCAAAGTAATTTAATAACCCATACAAAAATCCAGGAAGGCAACTCAAAGTCTTTCTTCTACCCTCCAGAAGGACTTTTAGGACATTGTAATCTTAGATTCTTGGGCACCTAAGACTCTCTATATATAAATATGAGGGGAAAAGGATAAGGTGTTTTTAAGGAGCTGTTGAAAATTGAAGGGAAAAATCCCTTCTCGCCTTTAAAGTTGCACTTACTAGGGAAATAAGAATTTTGTTATTGAAGATAGTGAGAAAGATAAAAATATTCCCTAAAAACATACAGAGTAACCCTTGGAATAGATATGACTACACTATTCTAATAGGGAAAAACATTGAAAAGTCTATGAGATGCATGGCTCCACATTATTCTCTCTAACACCAAAATCATTTAAAAAAACGTAATTATTTTTCATTAGAGGTGAGAAACACATTTTCAAACAGAAATCTGTGTGCATCTGCATGAAACTGCATTAATAACACTAGCAGCTACTTCTCGTAGTCACCTATCTCTGCTTGCCTCAATCACTTTATCTGACTCCCTGCACCATGATGTTTAATCTTAACATCATAAAATGCATTCCCCTTCACCCACACAAACTACCTCAACAAAAACATAACAAATTTGTGGAAATGAAGAGGGGAAATTAAGTATATGTAGTGGTTTTCACATTTTACATGGTGCTGGTATGACTGCATGCATTTACCTGCTGAGAACCGCTAACACGTATCCATATAGAGACTCCCAAAATAATGGAACCACACACCTGTGGGATAAAATAAAGACAAGTTAGAAAGCTCAGCAACTTTTTTACTAACATTCAGTATCCAAATTGCACCATATGCTGTCCAAACTTCTGAAATCATTTGTTTGGCAAAGCAAAAGAAACATGAATTGCTGGAGCAGAGAATATTGATTCATTTCCAGGAAAATTCATAAGTGTAGTTAAATCTTCAGGTATGCACCAAATCCCTGATGTTTCTACCTCAGAGGACTATGCATTTTCATGATGGTTTATACATGTGTTTGGGAAGCACACAGAAATTCCGTGAGATGAGAGAGTAGTATAAATTGCTATTGTATGTGTAAAACATGTCTGTAAAGAATGTTGTTTCTTGTATAATGGAAACATGAGACTTGATAAGGGATGTTTGCATATATGTTGTTTCTAGATTTATTCATGACACGTGTCTGGAGACATTCTCTATGGTAAATCTATCAGGAAAAGTTCTAAATGAATTCTTTATGCTGTTTCAAATGCAGCAATATCTGACCATCTCCAGTCCTTATAATAGTCTTCATAAAATGCCTTGAGTAATTGTTCCATTGTATTTTTACAGAAAACGGACAAGTACAGCTTGGTCTTGTACGTGTGAATGTTTGACCGAGATGGCTTGCCTTAAGATGTTGAGGTCAGGGAATATGAGTCCCAGGTCCAGATACATTCCCTCATCCCCAGTTGTGCTCCTATTTCATCGATCATTGAGGTACCTGTGTGCCAGTCACTCTATTTCTAACCTTGATGCTGATGATTCTTGCACAGAATTTCTCTTTATTAAGTGTTGGACATAGGTAACCAAGAGGCTACTCAGGTGTAAGGATTGTGCCTACTGAGACAACGGGTAGGAAAGAGACATCACTGAGGACCAGGGACTAGTCAGATTTAGAATTATCTCCATCTGCCATTAATACTCAAGTCATAAATGGCCCTGAAATGTTGTTATGAATTTCCCTTGAAGACTGGGACTATTGAAATTAAAATAGTTATTTTTATATGGTTTAGATATTTTTTCTTTAAAAATACTTTCCCCACAGAAGTTGTCATACAATATTCAGCATGAAAGACATTAATGACCTTAGCAGATTATTGAGTATGGAATAGAGCCTGCATGCAGACATGGGTACCACACATTTTCCTGCTCTAAGTAAAGCTCCTATAAGTACATTTTAAACATGAAAAGGAAAGTTATGCAATCAATGACAACTATAACATTATCAAATTTAACTAGGACTCCCCACTGAAACCTTTTCAATCCTACTGAGTCTGCCTAGAAACTGGTGGTATCATAAGACTGTACCTTTCAGGTCTTGTTCAGCAGGACTGTGTGAGTGATGTGGCTATTCACTAGATAATAGGGGCTTGCTAATGTGAAAATTTTCACTGAAGCATGTATTGCTACAAATCCAAAGAGAGTTTGTCACACTGTCTTTTTTTTTTTTTTTAATAAGACCTCACGTAAAAATACAGGAGAGTAGTAGAAGCAAATTTAGCTAAATGCTCAAGAACTCCTCATTCAGATGCTACTATTTCCTCCACATAAAAACAGAAACATCATTTATAAATCAAAATTTTAGTATGATGTGCACATATTTTAATTTTTAAACAGAGTTGGTTTAGGTTGATAAAAAATGCTCCATTTCAGTAAAATCTTAATGGTTTGTTTCTGTTCATTTTCATAACATACAAAGTGTACAAAAGCACACAGAGGAAAGTTTTGAAATAATAAATAAAAATGGTCTGTTCCCAAAGAGTCCAAGTCGAACATGTCAAATTTGCTGGAATACTCCATCTAAATTTTTAAGTTTTCTTAAAATAAAGTTTCAAGTAAATAAACTTTCATTACAGGAAATTTCATTTTTAATGAACCACCAGTGTTTTCTGATGGAATAAAATGAGCTTCTTCGAAAATGTCTTCACCTATTTTCCCAAAACCAGATGACTATGGTATTTTTGCCTTAACCCTTGATAAAGAATCGGTGATCTTACCTCAGTCTCATAAACTGAACAGCAACAGTATTGTTTCCCTCAAATTTGGTCAGTCCTTCTCAAGATTTTAGTTTTGGTGTGATGAAGAAATACAGCCTAGTTAGTTAAATCAATATCACCTCAGATGAGCCTGACATAGTGCTGAACCAACAGTTTATTAAGACTCTGCAATTCTCATACACACAAATACCAAATTTGCGGGGGATTTCCTCCACTGGCACACCCTTTTCAAACATTCAGTTCAAAGATATCAGGAGGAACTCTTGCTAGGAACACTTTGACTGGAACACTTCCTTGAGACACCTGAAAGTACAGCTCTAGAAAGGTCCTACAGAGAATGTGGTCTCTGGCTCAGCGAAACTGCTAAGCTCGTGTTGCTACTTCAGGGACTGAGATGTTTGCATTAAGGTTTGAGGAAGGGGCCACTTTGTTTGTAGACAACTGATCAAAGATGCTCTGTCACTAACTATGTTGCTTTGAACTAGCGTCAGACATCAGCATTCAATGAAAAAAAAGGTAATTTTACAATTTTGCATGATGTGGAGTAGCAGAAGTTGACACAATGAGGACAGCAGGTGAGACTGGATATCCTGCAAACTCCTAAGAAGGGAAAGAAGAAAAATCCGACATTTGTGTTAGGTTTAATGCACAAAACTGACAAGGATTAATTTAAGGATGGTTAGAAACTCCATATAGGCACCCAGTTCCGAAGCACAGGTCTTCAAAAGCCCACGGTCATTTATATTTCACCAAACTGGAAAGATGAAAAACTCTATTCATGTGCTGGAGCCCAGCATGGGGCTCATGGGTATGTAGATTCCCAGGGGACACATGTCATGTAGTGAAGCCGTAGTCAATTTGCAGAGCTATCTTAGACTATTCCAGGGCTGACACACTTGGTGTGAGGCTGCATGAGCTGTTTAGAAAAAGTCATTAGAAGTCTAGGAAGACCATTCCTGAACCTGCTAAGAGGGGACACTCCCTGAGAAATTGCAAAGGGAGTAAAATGAAAGGACACCAGGTAAATATGCAACTGTCACCCTTATCTATTAAGGTTAAAGTCACCTTCATTTTCCAGTATCAGTAATTTTCCACTTGCCAACTGCCTTGTGCACTAGAGAGAGCAGCTGTGGGACAAGTGGCTGTAAAGTCATCTCTGTTCCCTCTACCTTACTATTGCAGTTTGATTTCCCGGAATTAGAGACAGGAATGTGAACCAAAAAATTCAGTTTCATTATATTTCTGTCAGCCCATATATCTGTTCTTCCCAATCTTTACTGTGCTAAACTAAACATCTCCCTAAAAATAATTAACTATAGGTGCATTCCTGTCCTTCTCTATTCCATCCAGGCAGTCACATGCACAGTGAATGCCCTCAGCATTTTCTTACTCAGAATACTGTATGGGTTTTCCAACTTTGGTATAAAGATAGGAAGTTTGCTTCACACACGTTTGTTTCAAGGCTCCCCCAAGATCCCACCCCTTTTTTTTCCCTAGGAAATCCATACTGTCCCTGGAGGCATGGGACATTATTCCAGTGTTCATTCTAGAATTAGTTTGGAGCTTTTCTAATGCTAATCTGAGACATTTGCCCATGTTTCAGCTTACAGTAAACACAGATGAATACAAACAGGAGGGCTGGTTTGGGCTGAGGTAATTTTCTTCACAATGGCTGGTATAGGGCTGTGGTTTTGATTTGTGCTGAACACAGGGTTGATAATATAGAGAAGTTTTTGCTGTTGCTGAGCAGGGTTTACATCAAGTTTTCTTTCTCCTTTCATGCTGCCACTCTGGTGAGGAGACTCGGGGTGCATGGGAGGTTGGGTGGAGACACACCATGGACAGGTGACCTCAACTGACCAAAGGGATGTTACAGACCATTTGACATCATGCTCAGTAGATAAAGCTGTGAGGAAGAAGGTGGAAGGCAGGGGATGTTCAGAGTGATGACATTTGTGTTCACAAGTAAACATTTCACATTATTAGGCCCTGCCCTCCCCGAGATGGTTGAAGACCTGCCTGCCCATGTGAAGCAGGGAATTAATTCCTTGTTTTGTTTTGCTTGCCTGCATGGCTTTTGCTTTCCCTAATAAACTGTCTTTATGTCAACTCATGAATTTTCCAGCTTTTCTGCCTCCAATTCTCTCCCCAGTCCTGCTGGTGGGGGAGCAAGTGAGCATCTGCTTGGTACTTGATTGCTGGTTGGGGTCAAACCACCAAAACAGGAATAACTTCCTGAGGGACAGGAATTCAAATCCAGAAAGTTATGGATTCTTGTAAGTACTGCTGCATAAAAACTTCAAAACAAATGTCAAAAATCTTCAACACAAATGTCAAAAATCTTCAATCTGCCCTGATAGAAGCGGAGGAAGAAACTGGGGGAGAGAGTCCAAACCATCGCTGGTCTGTTAGGAATTTCTTTGTGTGATCCATAAGCAATCGAAGAATTCGGGCTAGCCACAAATTTTCCAAGGCTACTGTTTGTGGTCCCTTTTGGATGGTGTCACCTTTTCACTTGAAAAAAATCTCTTGAGGCAAAGCCCATAATGTGGCTAGTAGTTCCGCTTCTGGTTTCAGTGAACGCCTGGTGAACCTGACAAAACTCTGTCAGGAAATCTGACAGTGAGGTTGAACCATGAGAGAAATGTTCTTTAACTCAAACCTTTCCAGAGCTTCCAGGACCTGAAATTCTTGCAACCCAGATGAGATGTGATAAATAGAAAAATACAGTTCAAGTAACACCCAGAAACCTGCCTGCTTTGCTGTGCTGTATCAGCCTTGGTACAGCTGTGGCAGTACTGCCAGCTCATACATTCTTACAAACATTTACTGTCCACCATCAGAAACCAATTATGCACTGAATGTAAAGCAAAGAACCACAAAGAAGGATATGAAAACCGTTTATCAATTAGGAGACCAAAAATTCAAGTGAATTTTCCATATTTCCTGTTGCAACTACATTTTCAGGGTCTTCCATGCAAACAGCAGCAACAAAAGAACAAGAACTGTGCCTTGCTGTTGTAGAGTCTGTTATCATCTGACTGAGATGAGTGATGTCCCTTGACATGAGGGCCACAAGATGAGCAGGGAGACAGACTTGTAGCTTGTATACTTTTGAATGAAGAGGGAAAGGTGTTTAGACAGAAAAAGACAAAGAGAAGGGCAAAAGTTAAATATATTCTCCCCTCACTGGTTTAGAATCATACTCTGGTTCCACTTATGCTCTATTTTCTTTACAATTCCTCTAACTACAGCATTCAGATAATGGGGAACACATTTCATACATCACTAATAACAGTTTAAACACTAACTTACCCAAAATAAAAAGTTGAAGATGAACATGGAGTACTTCATGCAGCTGCTTACACCCGCCATTTTCAACAAGCTGAGACAAAAACGAGGGCTGCAAAAGAAGCTTTCCTAAGAGTTTGACCTCGATATAAAAGTTGTTCTTGTGTCTTCAGAAAACCTCTCAAACCACCTCAAATACACCGTGCTCTGCTACTGAAAGCAAAAATTAGGACCAAGTCATCCACAATTGCTTAAACAGTTGCTTTACCACAGGTAAATATTAACCAAGTGCTGGGGAAGCACTACCAGTTGATATCACCACAGGCTCTTACTGTGTCTTGTGATTTATACTTCTCTGTAATAATCCTGTTGTCGTCCTACGCCTCAAAAGTAAATAATGAGGCAAAAGCTATAGTTTCGACACGTAATCATAAAAATATTTAACAGTCCTGCTTTTAAGAGGAAGTGGAAATTATTGCATTTCTTTACATTGCAGGGTTTGCTCTTTCACTGCCTTATGTTCACCGTCAGCCTTCATTCAGCTGTGTTCACACTTCCACTTCAGATGTTCAACCCGCGTAAAGGGACGGGTCTGCTTTATCCTAGCAGAGGAGGGATAAGGAATCTGCCAACATTTTCTCCCTCTGAGTAACTACTTCAGATCCTTTTCCTCTTCCTCACCAAGTCATGACCCCAGGAACCTGAGCATTGTGGTGCACAAAACGTCCTACTGTGCAGGTTTCCAAAAGTGTTTTGAACCCCAGCGTGGTAATCCTAGTTCTGGCATTAGATGCAGGATACCTCTCAGCAGCAGGAGCTAGACTCATTCCAGAAGGCAAGGCTATAAGCCTCTTTCATTGGGTTTGGGTTTTGTCTTCTTGGCTTTTTTCTGTGTCCCTCCAACTAAGAATCCTGAGGAGAAAATAAAGTTGTTTTTGTTGTTTTTTTCCTATCAGCCTGTTTTCTGAAGAAGCCCCATTGAGCAGTGCTTGTAGGAATGAGGGTCAGACAAATGTTTCTCTGAGTTTGTCATCAAAAAAGAAGCTTTAATTTTGAGGGTGGACACAGCATGAGAGATTAAGGGCACATTGATCTGAACTGATTTATGAAGTCCACTTGGCCCAAACCCAGTTTTAAGTCTTTAATGTCAATTCCTGTTCCTCAGTTCTGCCCTCTGTATTTGAAGAAAAATGCAAAGTGTTAGTATATAACACATCTAGTGTTAGATGGTGACAAAAAGATGTAACTTAGAATCCAGCTTTTGTAGGATCCACAAAAAAAATCACCAGTACTCTACATTTAAAACAACTCCCTCCAGGTGCTCTCTTAACTAGCTTTCCCATTTTCAGGAGTGAATCTATACCCGCCTCTGACTTTCTGTGCTCCTTTCTGGAGTAATACTCTTTGTTAGAACTCCAGGATATCAACTGCCTGACTACCTTATTTCAAGTATTCACCCTAAATCTGAGAATGTTCCTAAAAATAATAGCATACAAGAAATACAGATTTTGTAAGGATTGGGAGAAACAACTGTGTGGTATGGTTTAGATCTAACACACTCCACAAATAAGTACATTGGGAAATGTGGATGTCTTTATGGAGGGATGCCGTAGCCACAGATGAATCATGAGAAGAGTTTAAACGGCCATATAAAAATGTATGAAAAGGACCATGAAAGGTCATAAGGGAATCACAGACGATACAGGATTTGAAAAGATAAGTCTGCAATCAGACCATACAATTGCAGTATAATAAGTTTATTATACCTGGAGTTCGGAAATGACGTTATGTACCACAAACTACACTGCTGTAAATCTTCACACGGAGTAGATACTGATTAGGAAGGCTTGAGCTGTAGCACTGTTGGCTAGGAGATGCTTAGCCCAGGCATTCAGTCAGAGACGTCCGAGGGAAAATGTGCTGGGGCAATAATAATATAGGAGGCAAGCATGAGCATTCCCACTGGCTCTTCAGAAAAGGACAGTGTGCAAGGACCTTTCTCAAGCAAATGCCCAGAACTTCTGCTGTTACTTGGTTTTGGCTTTGGTGGGTTTTGGGGAGGTTTCTTGGCATGGGTTGGAGGTTTTGGGTTTTTTAGGGGTTTTTTGGGGGTTTGCTTTTTTTAATAAGTCTATTGAACATAACCACAAGCAAGTTCTGGTAAGATCCCAGTTTACAACATGCTAAATTACAGCTGCTGAACAGAAACTCAGTATCTAGCTGACTTTGCTACAATTCCTACATGTTTCATATCTATATTCAATGGTATCTAAAGTAATAACATGCCATCTAAATTTAGAAGCAAGCAAGTACTTCACAATAAGTGACAGATTTTCAGCTTAAATCTTCCATGTGATTGCCTATTTCTTATTTCCTGGCTACACGATGCTTTTCTATGCCTTGGAGAAGGGAAAGGCTACAGTTATGACACAGATTACATTCTTAGTTCTACCTACAAATATGCAGATAATTGCAGAGGCTTATAAATCACAGGAATGCCATGAGAAATTCTGCTGCTATTTGTCCACATATGAAATTGCCTCCACTACCCCTCCACTAACCCTTTAGGTAATAAGCCATATCCTACCAATAACACAAAGTGCTCAAAAGCTTTTCCCAGCAAAGAATTCGTGAAAATCCATTTACTTCCTGCTCCTCTACAGATTAGACAAGGAGGTTTATTAGTGCAGAGACTGGGTGCAGCACAGGGCGGGAGCCTCTGGCACAAAATACACAGCTCCCTCCACGACAGGTGAGCTCTGACAACATGCTCACACAAGAAACTGGAAAGAGAGAGGCGTATTTTGGCAAAAAAAGAATAAGCCAGTACGTCTGTAATGAACCTGGAGTAAAGCATCTCCCCTTTGACACATCCCAAGCAGCTACAGTTGGTTTTACAAAGTTTTTATCTTCCTTCACCTCTGAGCCTTCCTCACTTCGAATCTTTTTTGTCTTGTTTTACAACCTCCCTTTTCTCTTGTGAGGTGCCGCCACGAGGTCAGGCTGTGACCAAAGACCCATATCAGATGATTCACTGCACAGCCAGTCATACATTCAGGCTCAGACTTGAAAAACTGGTTCACTGGATAGCAGTGAAGGCTTTTAATGGTGGGGTGTGAATAGTGGAGAATAAAAGGATTTTTGCCCATCAGAATTTCTGCTGAGTTCAGTGATAAGTGCACAACAGAGAAGATGGGTATGAACTATATTCAGAGTGGAGCTTGAAGCTTCAAATGGATCAGTAGATCTCGGGATCTGCTTAATCAGTAGAGTCAGCTTACATAAGGTGTGCAGAGATGGATTTCAGGCTGTCACTGCATTTGTCTTTCAGCCAAAGGGATACTTCACCTCTTGCAAACTCACTTGTTGTCCTGAGGTCTCTACTCAAAACAAGTTTCTGCATTTCCTCATCAAACTCCTGACTAAAAAAGCACAAATTATAAGAGCTTTTTCATGCTTTCACAGTAAGTTGCTTACCCGTAATGCCAGGTGCAGTGAATGTTGAGTGCCACTAGCCTTGTCAGCATTTCAACCCTCGCCTAAATGGGGTGTGCTGCCTAACAAAGGCATATTTGCAGTGCAAACAGTCGGACAAACACTTCCAAACCAGTTCAAAATTTTAGTATCTGTTCTTCTCCTTGACCGTACTTGCAACACAAGGTCTGACTAAGCTTGTCCTTAATCTACTACAACTCAAGTTTTGAGTTACAACCTTACAATTAGATCTTATCGCGATATTATAAAAGCTTGTAACGCTTCAATTGTAAAACCGAAGAATACTCCTATGTCTCATTCTTGGCAAAACACTAGTGTCCTGAAAGATCTTATTTTTGATATGTGGCACTGCCGTGACAGCTGAGTTTATATACTCAAATCCCACAGTCAAACAATTACAAGACTCCCTGCCCTCATTTTAAACTATCCTTTGATTGAAGCCTTGAGATGAAGTATAAGAGTGGAAAACATGACAAAAATATACCCCGAAACTCCAAAGGCTGAATAAAAAGCAGAAGAAAGAAGACAGCAGTATTGCATTTAATCACAGGTCTTAATCCATTTTCATGATTTTGGGTAGCTAATTTACAGATTTCATAGATTTACAATACTATGAGCGCCTAAACTTTTTGGAAACTTCCATGCCTCACAGGGTTTAGATAGCTATGGTTGAGTCCAAGGCTGATACTGCAACAGATCACATGAAAAGCAGTGAGAGTGTTAGGTATGTATATGGGTGGCTGCATCAGCTGTCTAGTGTGCCTTCACAGCTTCTTCCAAGGAGTGGAGACTGCTAGGGAGTGATTAAGCTTATCCTAAAATAGGCCTAAAAACAGGACAGGTGAACTGTGCCCTTGAACTACCTGTTTCTTGCTGCCTACCAAAAAGTGAGTCCACAAATCTGAAGACATTTGAGATGGATTCCACACTAGAGTTTCCTCAATGGAACAGCATCCCTGTTCCACAGCAGACATTTTTTGCTCTGAAAGTGCTTTGAAGAAAGAGCGTGTGTCTTTTGCTTCTAAAACTTCTTTGTTCTGTTAAAGTGATGCAAAAAGTGGGGAAAAAAGACAACAGGAAATGAGGATCTGGTCTTAGTTATGTTACGCTGTGGGCATGTCTACAGAAGTTTTGCCGTGAGATGGATTTGCCCTGACCCAAAGCTCTGTAGCTGCTGTAGCAAGGTGTGTAGCCCAAAGCTGCAAGCCTATTCTTTCAGAGGCACTGATTGACGGCAGCTCAGCAGTGCTCTGACCCCAGCCCCACCCCAGTTACAGCTCAGAACAAGCTGTAATCCACCCACAAAGCTGTCTGGTGTGACATCTGCCAAATATCGCTACTGACTTTCTTCCTTTCTTGTCCTCCATTCTACCACACCCTGAATTGTTACAATGATGAGCAGAGTTGTGTCTCAGAACAGGATCTGAAGCCTCTCCATTTCCTGGGCTACAAGAGTGAACTGGGCTCATGTTAGTGTCCTACTGGGAGCTGATTTCTTGCCTGTTAGGGCTTTTACTTTCATTTTTAAATAACAGGTGCTTGTAGGCGTTAGCAATATAAATACTTCTTTCATGATGGCTCTGTTCTTCTGCACTCCAGCCAAGAGACAAGCAAATGCTTTATATAAAGGATGTAGCCCAAATTGAGCCGGTGAACAACCCAGCTCACAAGAGGCAGTGGCCTGATCATCAGAACAAACCTGCATGTCCAAGACATGTCCATACACACAGGAGCAGGCAAATCCTATCGTGTGCCTTGCCAGCCCCAGCTCTGGGCTGGGTTACCCTGGTGCTCTCCTCACCTCAGAGGCCTAGAGAAAGGCAGTGTGGATGTATAATATCCCTCAGACCAAAACAAGCCCTCAGAAGGCACAGGCATTTCTGTGGACCGGGTGAGTTTGTTGGCCATTAGGGTGCTGGTCAAAGGTGTGTCATACCTTCCCTCTGACCACACTTTTCACATTAGCCATGCAAATTTTGTCCCCACGGAGAGAGTTTAAATGGGGATATGTCTTCACAAAAAATTCCTATTCTGACAAAAGTTTCATCAGAAAAGCCCCATCCAGCTCTGTGCTAAACTCCTACCCAGGCGCTCCATGGCCTGGTGCCAACAACACTCATATGTTCCTGGTTTAGCAAGGTCTAGTGTCTCAAACACTCTCACTTCCCCTAAAGTAACAACTCTTCCAGAAAACAAACCTCAAGCAGCCTGTGATCCTCACTCCCTCCCAAAGGGTGCAGCCTTCTCTTCCCATACAAAACCGGTTTTCTTCTGAGCCTTTCATCTGAAAACTCTCTGAAATACATATATTTAAGCTTTGAGTGATACTTGGCTAGTATTAAAATAAAATAAATCATTAAGTATGAATAAACTCACATACCCAATCCACATATTTCTCTTTATACCCTCCCTGCCTCTCCAGACTGTCTTGTTTACTGCTAGATTTCTTGGCTGCTTTACATAATTTAGCTCATTTTTGTACTTCATGAACTAAGCTCTTCTTTTATGTCAGAACTTATGTCAGGGATTTCCTATTTCCCAACACCTGGTCAGGATTCATTTAAACTGTATGTGTCCAAGTTTAAAATCTTTTGGTGTTCCAAATTTAATTCAGCACGGATTAACATGATAATCAGTGTCAGTAAGAGCTTCACTATCTAGCCTGTAAGTATATCATTAAGCCTAAATCTGTCAAAAAAAAAAAAAAAAAAAAGTTTGCTGAAGAACCCATACTGAAAAGGTTTCTTGTAGGTTTGTATAATGTAGGCAGGGCTCCGTGTACAGGAGCTGTGACTAGCATAAGGGGTGGTATTTTCGACCTCTGGCATTTTCAGCGTATCTTGAAATTGTTTGCGTCATAAAGTACAGATTGCTGTGAAGAAAGATGCTTTAAAAATGCAGAGAACAGCATGTGCCAATGAAGAATCAAAAGGTTCCACATGCATCTTTAGAATATTGCCCTCTTTTTCAAGCAGGGGGGAGCTGATCTAGGAGTGTTTTTCCTGGAGAAGACATGCATATTTCATATTCAGGTCTAAACACCAGGAAGTAATTCTAATTTGGTTTATGCCTTCGTAAAGCACAAGAAGTTTTTGTCAAGCAAAAAAATTCATTGTAAAGCAAAAGAATAAGGCAAGTCACTGTAATTGCAGTTGAAACAATGTATCTAACCATTCTTCTGCCGTATTTTTTCCAAGGAAAAAGAATAAACCTGCTAGAAAAATGTGACACTTTCTCTCTGAATTTTCTCTGCTGCCCTCCAGCCATGGGTGGAAAGCATCCCAATGATATGAGGTCCAGACAGGTATACAGTCATTTTGTGATCCCAAACCAAGTACTTACTGGTTAGAAAATGAGAACAACGTTATGCTGTTGGTTTTTTATAGACATGAGTTATGCAACTATAATTACATTTTTCCCTATAAAGATGCTTTCTCAATGCTTTGTATGAAAATTCTACATAATACAGGCAGGCAGGCAATGTGCTCATGAGTTATGTTTAGAATTAGTACACAGGAAGTCCATGACATCTGCCATGAAATTTTGCTCAAAAAATGCAGATTTGATACTTATTTTGACAAGTGTATTTCTTCTATTTCAGGATAATGTGACACTCAATCCCCTCTTTCAGTGAAGCATACCTCTGTTTGGCAAAGTAAGTAAATACTAAACACATTAAAAAAATTCTAAAACTAATATAAGTAGGCAAGCTTTAGCTTTCAACATTATTAATTCCTTAAGTTTCATTTGAGGTAAAACATCCATGCTCTGAAAGTTGAATGGGAGCTTTTTTTTCTATGGTTGCTGTAGACGAAGTGATGCTATCAAAATAACAGCGCAGCAAGTGAGCTACAGGCTTCGCAACCCCCTGGAACTCAGAGATCCTCTGAGAGTATTCTACCAGATGTGTATGGTCTTTTCACAGCACAGAGAGGAGTTTCCGTCAACTCTCATCTGCTCACTGACCTTCACAATCCCACTGACAATAAACTCTGCTTCTCTGTAGCACTTTGTGGGCACAGGGGTCTTTTCTGATTCAGATAGTTGTATTGCTTTTTCAGTTTAATCCCCTCACACACAAAACTCTCATTTCTACCCCTGAGTGCTGTTTTTTACAAAACTTGAATATGAAAATTCTGTCATTTGCAGACTATAAACATTCGTTGAAAAAGTCCTATTTCAATTTCCATTCATCTTTGTCCCACAAGTGCTATTCATTTATCCCCTTTATACATAAAAAGACTCTTTTCTTTCCAAATGTTTTTTCTGTTGCTGAAAGGACAGGAAGAGAACTGAAGAACATTACTGAAAACTTTATCGTAACTACCAAATAGCAGAGTTAGAGATTTTACCTACTGGCAATGATCCAGAATTATAACTTGCACATGTGCAATTTACATTTGCTCTAAAAACTAATTTCCTTCTGAAGCCATTGAAGAAAGATGCTGTAAAGAGCCTGTTCCTCCTCAGAAAAGCTAAGAAGCCCATGCTGAGGGACTGTTGGCCTCTCAAGCCTGTAATCAGAGCTGAGAGTGGTGAACTTTCCTTTCAGAGGAATCTCAGAACCATCCAGTGCTAAGCTTCAAATTTTAACCACTACTGTAAAAATAGTTCCTCTTTTTTTCATCTTTCACAAATTGTCTGGGATTACCTCCCTCTGATCAGGCAAACACATGGAACTGGGATAGTCCTGGCTGTTGCATAAAGATGAGTCTCTTCAGTGCTACAAGACGTGTCCAAGACCTTCCTTTACTGACATAGAAAAAAAGAATATACATGCTGGAATAATCCTGGGGCTTTTGTGGCTGTAGAAGTTCTTAGAGACCAACTCAGGTTTTTGTAGGTCACTATGCACTTCCTCACCTGCTCTCTGATCCCCTTGACTCATTCTATGACAAACACAATGATACCACAAGGGAGGAGCTTCTGAAGGCAAGCCTTTGATTGATGCCATCCATTAAGGATTTCAAAGCTCTGCCCACAGTTGGTTTTAGACCTGACTCTGAAAATTTAAAATCCTCCTCTGCAGGGCCAGGCAAGACAAGCTTTAGGGACCTATTCTGCTGCAAAGTATCTGTCCCGGGGGCATCCTGGAATGGCAGAGACCTCTCTGTCAGTTAGAGAGCTAATGCAACAACTCAAGCCAAAAGTCAGTTAGCATTGTCCTTATTTTATGTTATCTGAGTTGCTATAAGAACTACTTGCCCCTTTGGTACTTGGCCAAAGCCAAATCTTCAGCAACCATGTTTATATATATAGCATGAACCAGAGGAACAGAGCAAGTGTGAACTAAAAGAAATGCAAATGATGAAACTTAAGTTTTAATTTAGAATAGAATCTTTTTCATAGACAACATTTAAAACAGAGGTGAGAATACCAAAAGAAAAGTCACAAAACTTCAAAACTGAAAGTCAAACAGGATAGTTTTCATGTCATATCTCCTTGGAACACAGTTGCAGCAGTTAAGATAATAAAAGACACTCTTCCATTAAGCTGTAGGCTTCCCATCAGTTTAAAGCTAGGCTTTGTGTCTTCTCTTTGCTAAACCATTTACTCTCTCAAAGTAAAGAATTTCTTCCTTTGTTGTGTCCACAGATGAGATTAACAAGCACACACACTTCATACACTTCGTTAATCCTTGTGATGATTCATGCGCATGGGGTCAGACTGCAATCCAAGTCAGACCTCTAAAAATACTTGACCTCCAGATGTCTGTGCTAACTGCTGTAGCAAGGAGCAGGGTTTGGACACGTTGTCTTTTTTTTCATAGCATCATAGTACAGATTAATCATATTCAAACTACCCTTACAAAAGACATACTTACCAGTATGCTGACGATACCTAAAAAGAAAGGACATTTAGGCAAGGATTTTGATTTTGGTTTTAGTTCAAAATCTGGCATCAAAGCAATTTTTCTTTTGAAAGAGTCTTTGGGTACTAAAAGTAAGGCATAACCACAGTGCTGCACACAACAAGCTTGTTGATAAAGATGTCAGCAATAGTGGGAGCATCCTCCAGGGCACACCCTGTTGGGTGCACAGGACTGTGCTCCAGGGTGTCCGAGACCTTTAGAACAGGTGTCAGGGAAATACTACAGCAAAACAGAAATGTGCAAGAGAAGAATAACCATAGTTCTAATCACTATTTAACTACGCTTGGATTTAGCCCCATTCTTGGGTTTTGAGGTGCACAGTTCTTCATGAGCCAAATTTACTCACAGATCTGAAAGGCTTTTTCTCCTGTCCTTTCACCCAATCACACAGAAATCAGATGTCTGTTTGCATCCGAGTAGTGCTATGTTGGTTGATTTAGTCTTACAGCTGCACTACTCCAGGTTTATACTGCGACGGCCACCCAGAACACCCTGTCATGAGGATATTTCTTTTCCATACTTTTTAAATGTGATCTCTTTCATTTAACGGCAGCCACTTAGAAGTCTGTTTTCTAACCTGAAGGTGATCCATCGTAAGTATATGAAACAGGTGAGATGGCTTACTGCTGACAGGAATATCTCTTTTTTTAGAGATAAATTCTTCAGACTGAATTTAAAGGGTTATCTCAGATTATAGGAAGCTAATATTAAAGGAAATAGGTATTACTCTAAGAGCTTTCTATCTGGGCAAGAATTTAAATGTTGTGCATCACACAAATCATACCATAAACCAAAGCCTGCTGGCTTTACTCAGAGATGAGATATATAGATACAGCTATATATAATATATGTATACAAGATATATAGTTTATAGATAAGATACTTTCCATCCTGTTGGATTACTTAGAAAATATTTACTCATCCCAGGAAATCTGTTAATCATGTGCGTAAAGGATCATATTTTTACCTGGTATAAATGGGAATAACTTCACTGATTTTAAAATCGGTCTTAGTAGCAGAAGAAACACACCACAGGCCATTAACTCCTGAAAATATTGAAAAGGAGTTCATCAGATCAGAATAGATGTAGGAAGTTTAATATCTTCCACAACGATCCGTCTGATGTATTTCCTCATAAAGCCTGTCATCGATGGCAAAAAAAGAAAAAAAATCATGAAGGTCAAAAGCTCTTCTCTCAAACCATCTACATTGCAGTTTCAATAGAAGTTGCTGTTAAATGTGGTGGATTCTACTTCACTTGAAGCACTTAAATTAAATCTGAATACCTTTCTGATAAGATGTGCTATAGATCAAAAAGATGCATTGAGTAGATGAATGAGTAGATTTCTATGGGCTGTATTACATTAAATTTCAGAATAGATGATCTTAATGTCCTCTCCTCACCTGAATATATGAATCCAGTCTCATTCAGCTAGATTGCTTTTCACTGCCACAACTATGATGATTTCATGAACTATAAAAATACAATTTTTAATTTAAGAAATTGGCCTTTGAGCTCAGTGAGTACACTTGAGTCACATAAAGGGTTCTCTTGTTAGAGCAGTTATCATATTATATCCTTTTTTATTATCCTCCATTTTAGCAGTTTGTTTTCTTCACTTCCTCTGCTCCTGTCGCTATTCTGGTTAGGAGCTTTCTTCTAATTTCCATTCTAAACTTGCACATGGCTAGTTTATATTTATATACTTGATTTCTGTCTTTTCTTACAACTACGTCTTTTAGCCTAAACAGTTATTTTCTTTCTGTAACACCTTTATGAACTGAAAGACTGCTTTGTCCAAAAGACGCCACATTCTCCTAGTTTCTCTTCACAAGATGCTGAACCTTACTCTGTCTCTCTGCATCATTTCCATTTGAGTTCATCTTTCTTAATAAGGGAGCTCCACAAAGGATATGGAATTCCAGATGAGGTCTGAAAAAAAGCAATAGCCATCCGTCTCTCTGCATGTAATTGCTCCCCTGACCAGAGCTGTCTTTCTTGTCTGTATCACAGCAATTGTACACACTTATCCTGGCAAATAGTATGCCCAAGTTCCCATCCTCAGATTTTACAAGATTAGTTTCTGGTTTACAACATCAGGTTTTTTCTTATCACTGTCCAAGCTAAATACCTGACGTATTTTTATCACTGTCCAAGCTAAATACCTGACATGGTATTTTGCAGAAATTCATCCCATTCTAATCCTCCAGACCTCAGGCCATTCAGCTTTTTCTCTGTATCTTGATTGTTCATATCTTGATCATCTCTCAACTCTTTGTGTCACTGTCATTTCGCATCAGGTTCTCTCATTCTCCACACCACAGGAAAAATATTTAAAAAAAAAGATCCCAAGTCTGCTCCTTCTGCTCTGCTCCTCTATAAACTAATTTGCTTCAATGACAGCATCTTCCTTTTCAGCACTATCTGATTACTTCTTTATTTTAAGCATCTCTTTACCCACCATAGAGTGCTTCTGTTGATCTTCATCCACGCTGGTTTAACAGATATTCCCATGTGGCATCCCATCACATGCTTTATAGAGATAGGATAGAAAAGAGCTCCTGGATTTCTGCATTTATTCTGCAACTTTTCTGGAAGCACAGTTTTGTGATTGCCTTGTGCAGCAGGTATCTGCAAGTTCTGAATTTTCTGTGAAACATTTTATCTACCATAACTTCCAATACCCATCTGCACTCCTGCACCAGTTGATTGTACAGTCTATTGATCATTTCTTGGAGCTCTGTTATGCTTAATGCATGTAATCAGATATACATTCTGTAATCAGATATACATCCTAAATTAATGAATAACATGAAGTGTCTCCCCTAACTAGCTCTACTTTTTCTATAGTTCCTTAGATTTCTTCTCCTAGTAGTCTCCTAGTCACCATTCTGTCTCTGAATAGTCCCTGCTTTTAAAGGCAAAAATAAACTATGTTTTTAAGAAAAAGGGGGGAAAAATAGCTATATAAAATTAGCATTTCACTACTTTTTATTTGTTCCTGCAATAACTCATTTTTGATTACTGGAATGTAACATCTGGCTGTGATCTCTCAACATCAAACTAGACTTTCATAACCAACTATTGTGTTTCCAGGCAATGTGTCTCCCAAATTATGACAACATACCAATATAGACAAAATGTGTTTATGAGCCTTCAACTGCAGTGGAGGATGTGAGATCATTGGACTGAGTTCTTAACCACATTAGGCTTGTTTGGGCGTCACTGCAGATTTCATGAGAAAACTTAAAGGCAGTTAAAGAGCAATCCCAGTGTACTTGGTGCACAGAAGAATCCTCTACATTTGCCAAATTGGTATAACTACTTTGGCTCCAGCTCTGGTTACAGAAAGTCTTTTGGGGCATGGCCAAGCAATACCGACCCTGAGTGCTGCACTCGAAGCAGGCTTTTGCAATCCCGACACTTCTCCAAACCAAATGCTCGGCTCTAGAATCAGGAGTAGGGGAGAGACAGGGCAAAGAGTCGACGACAGGGAAATACTGGGGAAATCAGAGAAAGGAAGAATATTGTGGGCTACTTATGGCAAGGGAAATCAAGAGAGATAGGGGCTCTACATGGACTGTGCTACACAGTAAACTATTAGCAACAGAGAACAGAGACAGACAAATTAAACACAGCTTTAGATACTCATTCCCACCCCTCAGTTTGTGAGTCATGTAACCTGAAGTTAAGCAAAAGTAACCCTAGTTTGAAACTGCACCCAGTCTTCCTCCTCCCTTATTCTGTTAATAAATAATTTTTGCCGATAACAATAACTGATATGTGAAACTGGGGTAATGATGGAGACTTCGCTCACACGTATATTACACATTATCTACTAACACACCTTAAGGGATGATAAGAACTTGTGTGTGGTGATGTGTAACTGGTGGTGCCTGGCACATTACTGTTTAAATTAAAATATGATGTGTACTGCAATACACACATTTGCTGATGAAACAGGAAGGAAAAGGTACACTGCAGCAAACAAAATGTTCTTTTACTAAACTCTCTTTTTTCAGCATATGCTCAACTTCTTTACTAGGTTGAAATCGATACTGCATCTTTTAGCAAATTTTAGTAAGATAGTATTGTTCCAGAAATTGTAAAATAAACATAACTTTTTCATATAATACTTTACACCTTTAATTAGTTTCTTGGAGGCTTTTTGTCTGTTGAATATATCTTACTCTTCACCATGTAAATAGCATAATTTCACTTGTGTCTTTTCACTGGTTCAGACTTTGGCCCTGAAAATGTCCTGTACCTGTGCTATGTCAGAGCCCCGCTTAACTCCCAGTGACCAGCTTTGTAGACAGAGCTTTGCTTGGAAAGGTTCATCGACACCTGGGCTGTTTGGGTAGCCAGGCACAATAAACCCTACATCTTGCGCAGAACTGCACAGAGACTGCCTCTAAACACGAAAAAAAAATAGAAGCAAATATTGGTTATAATAAATATTTGCATTCATAAGCAAAGAAACAAACCTTACAGGTTAAAAATGCTCAGAAAGATTTGGTCACGTAAATTGTTTTCTGTTTAAATAAATTACAGTACAACCACAAAAAAAACCCCAAAACCTCTCTGTATTTTGAGATCTTAATCAAGGTTTACTTAGCTTTTATTTTCTCCACTCTTATGACAAAATTAATGTGCCAATGTTAATTAGATGTGCTTAACAACACATAAAAGTAACCCCAAACAGAACTGGAAAAAAATGTCAACTTTTTTCTTAGCTAAATATCTGTGGTGAGAAGAACTTTATTGAAAACCTTAGCACAGCAAAATCACACACACAAATAAGCTGTAGTCTGTAAAAGTCACAACCATTCATAAATGTAGTACACAAGGCTGTTAGAAAGAGCTAAGAGAAAGACCTTTCTATTCCAAAACAAATTTAGAAAGTCAAAAATTAAACAAAGATTGGTGGAAGGTAAGAGAAAGCAGAACAGAAAGCATTAATTATTTTGTGAAGGACAAAAATGTAACAAGCATTTTGAGAAGAAGCATTTTGCCAGGAAAGCCGTCATTTGACCTTTTAGAAGCAGTTGTTCATAGAATTTGGCAGGGAAGAGACTTCCACGTCCATAACGCCAAGTCAGAGGTGAATGGGGCTTTAACCTTATACTTCTGGGACAATATTTGTAAAGACACAAGAAAGAGATACATCCAGGGCCGAAATGAGATGAGGAAAAACATATGAGAAACTAGAACTCGGTTTCTCAAGAAAAAACAAAATAACTGAACCCCTCCTTCTCAGGTAGTGCTGTATCTTAGACCCAAATAGCAAGAACGTAAATTGGTAGCTGTCACTGTTATTTTTGTTTAAACACCATCAGCAAATGCCTCACAGAATATATGTGTAAATACAGCTTGTAGCTGAGGTTTTCTCAAAAGGTGAAAACATTATTACAAACTGATAAGAAAACAAATGTGGTGGAATGCCAATGCAAAACCTGGATGCTGTGAGACAGCTGGCAGTAGGGTTGATGGATATAGCAGAAACTAAATAATGCCCTTTTTATTTATGCAAAATATTTTCAAATATTCATAACCCACCCAGCTACAACAGGGACTAACGTGTACTAAGGTGGGGGCAGTGTTGGGAGGAACAGCCTTATCCCTTACTGAATGCTATCCTTCAGTTTCAAAGTTTAAAATCTGAGCATCTACAGGAGTGTGCAGGCATCTACCAACACTGTGAAAGTAGATGCTTTCTTGCTTTCTTCTTTGAATGCCCTCTTGGCTGTCTTGCAAAAATGCTGGGCACCTTACCCCATTGGGATGGATGAAGCTCCTTCCTCGACAGGAGTGGAGGCAGCTAGCACCACAAGCACAAGGTGAAAAAAACCTCAGGGAAAAAACTTTCTCTTACATTTGTGAGCTATTCTCTTAATGCATGTGTTCAGAGAGGGTTGCCTAAAAGCAGTTCAGAGCATCACTCCCATAAAGCATAATTACTATTGTAAACAGGTTATTTTCGACTTTCTCCTGATGTATGACTATGATCAGATCATCTAACCTTGAGCAAAAGCCCAGGTCGTGCTGCCACAGACCAAAGACGTGTGCGTGAGGCTGAGCCATTTGCTCCCGGCTCACAGTACTGCGAAGCGGCAGAAGATGGCAGAAGGAAGCCCTGAACTGGCATCCCACCAGCCCAGTGGGAAAGCCCTGCTGGGAGCTACTCAGCAGAGGACAAAACAGCCATGTCTGGCCTCTGTGTGAGGATGGCTTTTCATCTCAGCATTTTAGAGTGTTTTCTTTGCCTTTGTGTATTATCCTTCAGGAGCAGGGATGTGTGGGAGTTCAAACTGCGGTGTTCCCTGCAGTCAGTCATGGAGACCCCGCCCCCAGCGACTGGAGCTCCTCCTTTGAGGAGGAGTCCATGAGTGGGACTGAAGTCTAAAGCCCTCCCCACCTTCCAGAGTGTTCTAAGTTCCTCGAAGCCCCGTTGGTTGTTTAAGTTGCCTGTATTGTTGTTCCCTCCCCCCAGTGTTTTTGATTGGACCCTGGATCCCCAGACCCTCCCCTCACTCGCATCCCATTGGTTGTAACCCTGGACCCCGCCCCAGTTTTGCGCCCCTTAAAACCCCGTGCACACTCCATTCTCCCAGGAGTTCTTCCTCCACCCCTCTCCGATCCCGACCCTCACCACCCTCGTTAATAAAAGGAGACTTGGAGGAGACCCCCCTCACCTCCCTTTGCTCTCTTCCGTCGCCGCACCATCACGCCTTACCTGCGCTCTCGCTGGGAGCTGCCTCGCCTTGAGCGTGAGCCACCCACGCGACGCCCGAGCCCTCCCCCTTCGGCTCCGAGGCCCCCCAGAGCCAGCGTCCTCGGCAGAGGCCAGGAGGATCACAGGCAACAGGGATGAATGATGAAAGGAACAGGAAAACCCATGTTATCGATGAATGGCTTAAGGGCTGATTCAATCAGTGGAATTTTTGATTTTTTTGATCATTGGACAAGCTGAAAACCGAGTGGGAACATAAAACACTTAATCCAGTAATAGACTGGGTGTGAATTTCTCTTTTCACCCTGTTATTTTGCTCTGCTTTTGTAACTATTGCTGAGATCAGATACTGGTCTTTTATGGCAACCTTTGGAGAGTCATGTTCCAAAGGACAACAATCCTCTGAATTCTCAAAAACAGATGAAACACCAGATTTGGATCTCTTGAACAGCTCATTTTGTATGTTTTAGCCAGGTGCTTTGTTTAATGAGACCTCAATGCACTTTCTGCTTGCAAGGGTTTGTTTGCGAACTGGTCCAAACACAACATCAGAGAGAACACTAGCACAGTGCCAGTGCCAGTCCTGCTTTCCTTCATTCAGTGTTAAGCAAGCTGTCAAAGGCAATACCCCTCCCTTTAAAGTGAAAATTTAGTGGAACCACAAAACCCTTTCATCCACATGAAACTTTAGAGGGGAGTTACTGGATTTTGACAAAGCTGCAAAGGTGAAGACAGAAACATTATTTGAGCCTTGAACATCAGCTGATTTCTTGCCACTCTCCTCACTTGATCAAATACCTTAAAATGAGAGTCAGCAACTAACTAATCTGTTCTGGAACAGATGCTACAGGCAATGCCCAAGAGAGCAATGACCACAGCTAAGTCTCTGAAGGTAGCTGTACGTCGCAGCACAGAGCTATTGCAGAGTGGATTGACTAGGAATCTCTCCTTTGCCTGCTTCTCTGCTCTTTTCTTTCTCCCCACTTCAATCTGCCTGGAGAGCCCAGTACTCTGAATGACTCGCTGCCATCACCGCTTTTCTGGCAAGCTCTTCTTTGCACCCTTATTGCCTCACATATGGAGGTGAGGTGACTTTTGAGGAGCAGGGACTTTTACTGGCTGCCTCCTATGGTGTGCCTGCTGCCTGCAGCACCCTGAGGCGATGGCAAATACAGGCAGCCTCTGCCCTCAGGGCTCTTCATGGAGCTCTGCATCACTGCAAACTGACCCATGCCCATAACAGCAGTAAGAACTGAAAACAGAGGTGCTCAAACTTAGCAGCACTTACCCCACATCCCTTTGCACACTCGCACTGGTGTTAACCCAACTGCACAGGCTAAGATGAAGGCCACTGTTGTTTTTAATTCATTTTGTTCAAGAAGGAGCAGCAAGTGGTTAATCACATTTTTAAAGGAACTGAATCTCTTTAATGTGTTTGTCCTCCTTCTCAGGTCCAGGTGACCAAAATAGGGACTGCATTGCCTTGGTGCCCTCTCAAAGGCCAGCCTAAGCACAGCACCACAAATCAGGACTCCCCGGGTGTGCCCACCCAGAATTCCGTCTGCTGACACTCTTGTCCTTGCCCTCACTGCCCTGATAAACTGTGGTACAAATTGGAGTTGTTTGGGTTGTTAAATAAGACCAGCTGTGTTAATTTTATCTCCACTCAAAACAAAGCAAAACAAACACACACAGAAAGGTTTTGACAAGGGGAAAGAGAAGAAGGAAATCAATAGGGGAATAAATAATGGGTTTTAAGCTTCTAAGAGGGTATTAATGCAGATTAAAGAGCAAACAAAAACTCTGAAGCAAGCTGACGGTGTCCTTTTAAGTGAACATGTGTGGGTTTATACATTCACATATGCCCTACAGGTGCACTTGCCAGCTATCCAACCAGACTGCATAAAAAGTATGCATGATTTTCCCTCCTCTCCCTCAACCCCACCAGACATGTTTACTATAAAAGTAACAAGTTTGGTCTCTTCCTAATAAAAACTGTTAATAATTATTTCAGGTATACAAAGACTTGCTGCTTTTCTTTTTCTCTTAAGACAAAAAGGTTGGTAAGGTGTTCTTTTATTAATCTCAGCACTTCAGCCATCACTCTGATTTTTATACATTGTCAAGAAACTTTTACGTAGGAAGAAAAAATTATTACTATCTCTTCAAAGAGTTTCTGTGAGGTTTCTCAGAAAAACCTGTGAGAATGTTGTTGATACGCTTTGATGGAGTTAAAACCTGTCATAAGATGGGTCCTGGAGCAAATTTGAAGGCCAGCTTGTCTTGATGTCTCACACCAAAAACCAAGTCTGCCAGTCTGTGATCAAATGAGTGACCAAAAGAGAGCACAGAAGCCCCTACTGCCCCATTTCTCTTGAGACTGGTGAGGAGAGTGCCATGTCCATCAGTAAGAGTGACTGAGGAGGGGGGCAGCAAAGGAAGTCCAGAAAAACTGGACCATGGCATGGTGATGGGACTTAATCCAACCTAGCTGCAAAGCTGGTGGTTTTGATGAGAATGACATGTCCATCATGTATTTCCCTGTCAATTGATTTCACATAAGATCTATAGAAGACCACGCCCATTTTGCATCCAGTAAGTTGTCACATTTTGGGATGGCTCTTATCACTGCACAGAAAGCACTGTTCTTTTTCATAAAACCACAAACTCTCTTATGACCATTATTGCCACTAGCCCTCATCAGTACTTGGAATATCTGCAGTTGAGTCAATTGGCTATGTAACCAATGCGCAACCTGATGTAGAAGTGAGAAAAACATAACAAAATTAAGCAAATTATGCTATTGCTAATCAAAGATTTGATGATGCCCATGACTTTTCCAGCTGCCTAGAGAACAGGAGAATAAAGTCAGAGAGGCAGAAACATTTCTTTAAAGATCTTAGCTCTATCCTATTTGTAGGTGCTCATCTTCTACAACTTTAACTCTGCAAATCTCTCTCTTCATCTATGTAATCCTCATTCTAACAGTTCACTTTCACATCTCTGACAATCATTAATGTCTAAAACTAAATCTACTGGCAATTTTTCCCAATTTTTTCAGTGTTCTTAACCTCATACTTCCTCCAGCCCATGATCAGGAAAAATGTTAGATTCTGCTCCCTCTTTCAGTCCGTGTACGAGCCAAGTCAACTTGCCTACTCCTACATAATAGCTCACAGATTCATTCTTTCTTTCAGCAGCCAGCTGAGGCTCATAGCAGCATCCCATCTTTTTGCACTTTGTCTGTAATAATCTGGTCTCCAGCCATGTTCCAGCAATACTGCTGCCTTCACTTCCATAGTGAATTCCAAAACAGCAGGATTAGAATCCTGTTCCCAGCTCATTGCTTTGGCTGCATCACCACTCTCCTTGTGTCCTCACAGTGGCTTCGCATTTTTGAACACCAGCAACTTACCTTTGCCTTTAAGATCCTTCACATTTAGCCTCACACTATCTGTCAAATATATTGGCCTATCAAACTGCCAGCTTCTGCCTCTGATCTGACAAAGATGACAGCCTTGATCACCACTTCTGCTTCTTCCATAGTCACCTTTATTCTTTCATCTGCCCATCCCCTTTGCAAAAGGAATAGTACTAGGGAAAATACTTAATTTCAGCTTCTCCATCTGAAGACAAAGAAATAAACTCCATAACTCCCTTCCTGCAGTGGCCTAGCAGATGCAAGGCTGTGATTTCAGCAAAATCTGTTCAGCTTGTACTTGTATACTTTCATCTAACGCGCACTGAGGTCATCCACCACGACTGACATTGGGAAGAGTTGCAGCCTTTGCCACTTGCCTCCGACCTGCACATCACATGGGACCCCTTGCTACTTTTAGAAGTGTTAGCAGTGACTGTGAGGAATCTCACTTTCGAATTGTTTGTAAGAAATCCGAATCATCTCATTTTTGTAAGGATAGGGGGCCATGTCCATGAAAGGTATTAAGTGCCTACCTTAAAATTTAGATGCTTAACCTACCAAAATCAGTAACAAATTAGTAACTTTAGAGAAACTAGAGAGCTTCCTCCCTCCAGCTCTGCAGATATGTTTTTGAGACCTCAAGCCTCAAATGGCTGCAACAGAGAGTGTGGGTGGTTAGCTCTGCCTACACCAAACTACAGTGCAAGGTTTTCCCTATAACTGCATCTCTCCCCAGCAAGGGAAGTTCAGTTTCTGGGTCAGTGCTGTGTTAGCCCCTGGTGCTTCATCCATTTTGTCTGTCTTACATACATTCTTTGTCTTCTCATCTCTCCTCCTGCCGGTCTGTGAACATGAGTCCTAAATAATGGCAGTGTCTTACAGCCATAGCAGTATTCCTGCTTACACTTTGACATGCTGGCCAGTTCCAGCTCATATTGTCACTCATAAGGTCTTCCTCCCCTGGCCTAGTTAGTTATGAGCTAGGAAAGAACAGCTTCATGCCCTCTGCATGTGAGCTTTTTCTTTATGGTTGCTCAGCTGCCACATTGAGACCTGCCTTTAAGGTAATGACCTGGTCACAGACTCTAGCATTGCAACGATTAATTTTACTGAACAAAGGTGTTCATAGCTGTTATTCTCAGCTATCATTATTATTCTGCTTGCTTAGGTCTTAGGAACCTCTTTGGTCTGTTGACTTGATGCACTTTGGGAAAGGTTATGGCATTGGATTTTTCAGGACTCTGAGACAGCTAAAATGGATATTAATGACTGGACTCATTGTTATATAATTGCAGAATATCAGGAGGCTGTTACACTTAAGTATTACTTAAGTAATACTTAAAAAAAAATTTCCTCTTCTGTATGGGTAAACTGCCCTTCTTTCACAGAAGCCAAAATCTTGTACCTGGACTGTGTTGCCTAACAAAACTGTGCTCTTTCTGGCCATTTTTCATTTGCTGCTTCTACTACTATGAATTCTTGGCAATGAACCTTAGTGTAACAAGAGTTATGATATGGAGTAAAATGACAAAGTTTGGAAGAGGTTTTAACTTTATTAACTCTTAGCCACCAAAGTGGAATGGTGCTATATTTGGATTTTTTAATTCTTTTGATGTTTCTAGAAATCCCACTGAAACACTGTTGACTAAAGTTCAGTCATTCATAAAACTTTATAGATTGTTAAAATTTCTGCTTATTCCAGCTCTGAGGGAGATGTAGGTTACACTATTTTAGATGTTACTAACCTTTACTCCTTAAAAACCAACAAAAATCCGGTCCAAATTAAATCCCAGAGATTTAGTTTAGAGGATAATTTTGCCAGTGGACAGCCTGGAAAATTAAGTTTAGTCCCAAAGAAATCATAATAATTTATGTTTAATTTCATCTCCCTGAATGCAGAACATGGACTAAAAGTCAAATAGATGGGAATCCTTGTGGTGTTCTCAATTCCTTATAGGACGAGATACTTTTTAGTCTAAAACAGTAAGTTGAATTCACTTACTTCACTTTCCATTTCACTGGGCTTTGTACCCTTATTGCTCACATTGAACACACACAAGCTTACTCTGGTCCCATTTTGGATGAACCAAGTCATTGAAAATCAAAACCTTTGAAATTTCTGGATTACAAGTATCGTTCAAATAAATGTATAAACCATGTTGTGCTGTTTTAGCAAAAAGATCTATCACGTGGCTTGTGAGTTCTTTGGATAACCCCAACAAGGTTCTTCAGTCCAACAAATGTTTTACAGCAGAATGTCCTGAGGAGGAAAATCTGACCTCAACAAAGGGATCCATCATAAGACAACGAATTTAATCATTGTGACTCCTCTTGCACTGTATTGTGTCTATTTGACTTTTTTCTCCCTATCCATAATTATATGTCAGTTTGTTTGCTCCTCTTTCTCATACTCCTCTGGTATGCCAGCTTCCATATCTATGCAGACCTGTCCCAGGGCAGCACTTTCAGACTAACCTTCAGCCTGTGAGCTGCCTCAGGAGACTTTAGCTTGTACTCAACTGTAGTGAATTTTTGTGATCAGGATGTTCAAATACTGAAATGCTGGAAAATATTTAGGTAGGAGTATCAGGTAATTTCCTTTGGGCTCCTGCTCTCTTGGTACAAGTGTTTCAGGGTAGTTATTTTTAGGTGCTGTCTGCATGTAAAACTGAAAAGCGCCAACGATTTTCCCATGCTAAATCATCTTCCTGGTCAGTATGCTCCTTTCCTGTTTCAGGTTTCAGTGGTGACTAAGATCATAGAGAAATCTTCATCTACTCTGAGGTCAAAATTACCTCAATTGGAATCTCTAACATTTAGCATGCTCTATTGATGCTGCACTTCTTTATAGAAAGCTTTTAAAAGCTTTGCATAGTAAATGAGAGATTTACATGCTGTCTGTAACTCACCAGTTTCAAAGGATCTGCTTCGTAGTTCAAGAGCTGCAAAAATACATGTTTTTCCTTTTTTAGAGGATTACTTTAGAACAAACACACTGTGTTATGATCGGTAATTAAATCAGTAAATCTCTGAAACAATTCACAGCTTTTTGATTTATTTCAATGGTCAGTGCAACATCTTGTGCTCACATTGAGCGCTTTGAAAATTATATATGGCTATGTTGACAAGTTAATTTTTTCCATTCCATCTCTTTCTCACTTCCTAATGAGACTGAAGACTGCATATAGCTCAACTATTTTTTTATAATGTACTGTCTGGAGTACTTAGCACTTATGTTTCATATCAGCTTTTATTTTGAGTAATGAATTAGCACTTCAACCCCAAAATCTCTCTGAGAAGAACTTGAATGCACATGTATATTCCCAAGTATCACAAATAACATATGCAAATGTGCACACAATATACATGTGTGCTCATCAAGGAGGAGAAGGAAGGTCTATCAAAACATTTGGATCTTCATTTCCAGCAGGCACGCTGAAGTTTGGATGTTTGTTCAAAGTCTATCTAAATGTATCTGAATCTTTTGGCTTTGGAAATCAATCGGAAATCTCGCAAGGTCAAACTTTCTCATGAGATTACCTCCAATACCTCTCAGCTTCAGTCAGGCCAGTAAAAATACCACAAAATGCTCTCTTATCCCCTTTTTCTCCCAGCTGAAAATGGAAAAGATGAGGAATGTGAAAATTAAACAATTAATCAAATTTTTTCCAGCCCTCAGGAAAACGCTTGGTTCAGTTTAAGTTTGGGGTTTTTTTACTAGGTCTCAGGTTTGCTCTTGTTTTATGCAAACTTGTTCAGAGAACCGAAGTCTGTATGTGAATTGCACTAATTCTCGTGGTCAGAACTGGTCCTGTTAGCTTTAATGGGCTTAATAACAGCTCCACAGTCTTTCAGTTTCAGAGTACAGTGTTAACTTGGGGTTTCTATCCTTACATGCAACCACATTCCCAGTTTTTTCCCACTTCCTGGTATTATGGGGTACTTTTTTTCAGCAGATCTCCTGACAAGTAAGGAAAACACTGATCTATAAATCTGTTTTAACTGTTCAGAGGCGTAGTCAAGCCTATACTTCACACACATTACACTAGGTTAATGTGGAATTTAATGTGATACAGACATGCTATTCAGGGATGTTGTACATCAATGTACCATACATGTTTTTGACCCAGTGATGATTTCCTGAAACACTATCTTCTGCTGAGAAGGAATTCCAGGAACATTTTTGCTTTGATCCTGGTACTGCAAACATCTTCTTCAGAACTGGTGAGTTCCTGAAGTTCTTTTCAGTTTCTAAAGCCTATGTCTCATGCAGATTAGGAGCAGGTTCAGGTGATTCATCAAACAACATGTCTTAGGATGACTGTGAACTGTTACCTCGAAGTTGCATGTAAACAAACCATACTGTAAAAAACAGAATAAATAAAAAATAAAATAAATGAAATATAAAATACAATAAAATACATTTTAAAATATTAACACGCAAATATCTTTCTCTTTTGTAACTGAGGAAGATTTTGAATGGCTGCTGGTTGTCACAGAATAACGGCAGCATCAAATAAAAAGTTTCCAGGTGGAAGTTCTTTCCCCCTCTTCATTCTTCTTTACACTGGTAAGTAAAATGCCAAGGAAGTTATTCCTAAATTAAGTTTTTGCCAAAATGCTCTGTAATGAAAATAGAATAAACATGCTCTTCTTGACCACTTCACAAAAAAGGAAGTTAAAGCCATAAAATTACAGAAATTTTATTATTGGATTGTTTGTTTTTCTCTCTAAAAAAGTTCATGGTACAATAGATGAAAGGTCTGAAATAATTTTAAAAAAAAATACAGTTGCAAGTATAAATTTGAATTTTCTCTTTGTTTCAACAAATGTGAGAATGCCAAGTTTGCACTTCTGAAGGTGTCCATGTAGTGATATGCAAGATAGAATTAGTTTTCTTTTAGATTTTAATGACATTTGTTCATTTTCCCACTGAGACTGAAAATTAATTGTAAAGAGTTGCATGTTTTCCAGTCATCTTGCTTTGTTCTGAACACTACTGTTAATTTCATCTGGAGTTTGATGATTAAGTTCTTTGTAAGTCCTCTCTACACAGAAAAACATACACACACTGTAAAAAAGAAAGAAATAAAAAGGATTTATCCCAACAAGAAAGTCTTCGCTTTTCCAACAGGTCTGTTGAATAGAAGGTGTTTCGGACACTCATGATGCCATTAAAATTACTCATTGTACTGAAGTCAATGGCTGGCATGAGGCAAGTAATTTTACTGGGATTAGTCCCAGTTGCATTTCAATTCAGCTCCCAAATTTCAGCTGTACTGAATTATTCCTGGTTAGACAAAGAAATAAAGTTTTGGGGAAAAAATGGAGGGATAATTTTTTTTCAACAGTCTAGAGAGATGTCCATCATTTGTTTTGAAAGCTACATAGATGCATTTATTCAGCATTTTCAAAGGCTTGAATTTATTTCTTAATGCTGGTCTTACGTGTCTTCACCATTTTTCCTCTGTTCCCAAATTACCACCAACTGGCGATATTGAGTGAGACGTCAGTTTAAGTCAGAAAGACCAATGAGAACTGGTATCCCACAAAAATTGGTGCTTGCCATGCAAACCAGTTCAAGTCTACTCCTTCGTGCTCCAAGTTTAATGGGGTGGATTTGAGATATTTTGGACTATGTTTATGCTAGTAAAACAATTACAGTCAGGACATCGGCTTGAACAATTTCCCAAGATGATCTGTTAAATATAATTGTTAGAATACTTCCCAGTTTTGACATGAGACAATTAATACTCTTCCAAATAATGCTGAGGGGTTAGCACAAGGCAGAGATTTTTCCCAGGAGGAGTATAGACAAGGTTGTCCTGTTCTGAGAAGGAAACATTTTTAGCAATCACAAAGCCTGCCATGGCACTTGTCCCTGAGATTGACATCTGTCTCCTCTTCTGTATGGGTAAACTGTCCATATTCAGGGCAGGGAGTCCATGTGCCTGCTCAGGATGCAGAGGTCAGTGCAGCCAAAAACGAAACTTAAGTGAGTTGCCATGAAGAGAGCAAAATCTTGAACTGCATTCTCTACCAGCAAAGACCAAGATGCATCTGAATCGGACGTGTTTGGAAGAGTAGTGGCAGGTTTTTTACATGTCAGTTTTTTGACAAATAATCTAAGTATCTTTCTTTATGCCCGAGAACACAAATTCAATCATATCAGATTAATCTTGAACTGATGGAAATGGGATTTCTTGCATATGAAAAATAAATCCGATACTATGTTTATACTTAAAACTAAACAGTATCTATATAGAAGAGAATGAAATTACATAAAACAGCAAGTAAGAAGCTGAATTCCTCATGGGACTATTTTTTTTATCCTGAAGACTGGCATAGCCTCTCTATTATATTGTGTTAAACACTTATAAAATTCATCTTCCAGTAGTTTGTGCATTCCTTGGCCACAATAAATAATTCTTTTTCTCTCTTTCTTATTTTTCTTTAAGGGAATTTAATAATTATGAATTGTGCCAGATGTGTAGCACTGGAAAAGCAAGACTTCAGCTCTATGGAAGGTAAGCCAGTGGGTAGCAAGAATGCAAATATATTCAGGACGCACTTCCACTTTTTAGCTTTACAAGGGCAAATATTCTCTGGGGCATTCTGTTTTACACACTTCATTAAGAGGTTCTACTATGCTCTAAATACATCTTTCTATGTGTATGAGTGTGTGACAGAGTAGAGGATGGAAATATTTATGTACCCTTTTCTTAGGGTTTCCTTTTCTTTCTTCAGTCAGAATGAGTGGTTGGACAGCAGAGTTTGTCCCCCCAAACCAATGGCTCTCTCACTATCTGATGTTCAGGAGGTTGCACAAAAATGAAAAGATTATAGGTAGAGAAACCATGGGAACTCGGCATTGGTTCCCAGGTCAGATTGCAGGAAGGCTTTCTGCCACCAGAAGAGCCTGTCAGTTCTTCCCTGGAACTTCCCTTCCTGATTCTTCCTGGGAACCTGCACCGCAAAGGTGGGAGGCAACTCCTTGAGCCATGACAGTCTCAGCATCCACCAGCTACCAAGGATTTAAACAATGCCTCAGACAGATCAACTAATAGTCCTTATTTCATAGTCATCTATCCTCAAACCAGCTGCACAGGACAGGAGGGAGGGCTGGGGCTGAAGACAAAGGACAGGGCAGCACAGCTGACACTCTTGTCTCTGCACACGCAGTACAGCACGTATGGCAGTCTGTATCTTACACTGGGAACGGTACTGAACTGCCTCAGGAAAACTGAAACTTATGCGATGGGAACAAAATACACAAATTTAAGAGCTGGACTAGAACCAGATACATATTTCTCTGGGTAATATCAATGATAAATTACCAGATTTGGTAACTAGGTTTTACAGAAGTATGAATCTTGTATGTGTCCAGTAGAGAAGATTTAAAGTGAAATGGGATACAATGTGGTAGGAAAAAATTCCAAATGGCTACCACCAGTAAAAACACAGTTTGAATCTGTTGTCTAAGCAGAAACATGCAATTTTCCGGGATATAAATAGAGTTGGTGAATTTCTATGTCAACGAAAGGGCAAAAATTGTTTAAGCTAAGTTAATAGAAAGGCCGTAGTTCAGTGCCAGTCATTTCAAGTCAGAGTCCTCTGACTGCATATCAAATGTGTACAGGCTGCTCTAGTTTCAAGGTAATTGGTTTGGGATTTTCTAGTGCTCTGTACTGCTTGATCAGGAACACATGAGACCATAGAAGTGTCAAAGGATATCATTGGCAATACCCCAGTAGCAAATCTTTCCTCTCTTCTTGCATGGTCCATTTAATTGAACGCTCGTATCAGTGGCAGATTCATTGCAAAACACATTTTTTATTTTTATGCCCTTTTTATGAAAGCTGTAAAGTTATATGCTTAAAAGACTTCAGCTAAAAAAATTACGTGAAGATGGATAACATTTACTTCTCCTAAGCTTGGGGTGGAGTAAGCAGTTCACATTTATGAATAACCCTTAACACAACGCATTTTTATTAACATTTCTACTTATCAGCTATTACGATATGTCTGATTGAAAATGCACTTTTGAAAGATTAAATTCAAAATACCTGCTATCTTTATGCATATGGGGAGGTCCAACAATTCATACAAGATACATTAGGGAAGACTGAAAAAAAGGATGGCTGATGACTTGTTTTTTCCGTATTTTACCTCTTTATGCCAAACTGAGGATATCTCAAATACATTACAGGGGCATTCTGCCCACCAATGGGTGTTTAGAATAACGGCATTATCCAAAGTGATCCAAGCTGACAAAGCAATCAGAGCCAAACCTGAGCCCCCATTTTTTATGGAAGGAAAATTCCCATTGACGTCAATGGGAGTTTTGCCTGACTACAAAATAAGGAAATTGGCCCCAAATGATGTCTCCAAAGGGGGCTTTACTCACGACATAGCAGCTGTATCTCATGAGCCAAATCTCCAGGTTTCCATTATTCTTCTCCCAGCCATTAGTGAAATTACTAAGCAAGCCAAAGTAAGAATAATACCTCTGCTCTGGGAAGTGAGGCTGAAGCATGCGCCATATATTCTGCGTGTACATGCACAGCTTACAGTCATGTCACTGTTCTCAGAAAGAAAGTTGCAGCAACAGGCCACCATGCTTGCTATAGTAATATGAAGGGAATTCACAGCAGGGGCATCAAAGCAATAGAGCACCCTAAAAGTCAGCAATGAAAGGACCTATGGTTAGATTCAAAAATACTTAGGCACCTGAGAAGGATTTGGTTTGGGTTTTTTTCAATTCAGTTCTTTTTATGCAGTGACTTCTTGATATAATAAACAGGAATTGTTATCTGAAAGTACAGACCAAAATCCAGGACTCCCCCCCCCTTCAGGAAATTGCCCAGATCTCCCTCTTTTTCTCTGGACTTAACTCTCTTTTTTGCATTTATTTTGACAAAATGAACTAGGTTCACTTCGCTTCCCCACATCCAGGGTTTAAGGCACTCACATGGGAGACCTGAATCTTCATGTCTTTAAGATGAAGAGGGTCTGAATCCAGATTTCCTACACCCCAAAACTGAAGGCTCACACTGTTACATTACTGTATAGAGGAGGATGGGAAGGGTGTCTTCATGCTCCAGCTTTATAATGAGAGTGGCACCCACAAACAAATTTTGTGACAAATGCCTTTGTTCATACATTTTGAGTAGATCCTGCTTTCCAGATGAAGTCTCTCAGTTCGCTTTGGATGATGAGGCGGCTAAGTTCTGAACCCCAAGCAAGCTTACGCACAACATCTGTACAAGGATACTTAGTTTACTGGGGTGGTCTTCTCTCAAACGCTCCATTTCTGTCTCTTACCATCCCTGACCCATGTAACAATGTGCAGTGCCAAATGACATTATCAGCTCAACAAGAAAATTCAAAGAGAAGTCTTTTATCACCAGTACTAAGCTGTGAAGCCTTGGTGAATTAGCCCATTTACATATTCTCTGTTTAATAAATTTTGGTCTATAAATGAATGATGTTAAGCCACCATACCTGCTACGTGAGGTCTTCTTATCCAATATCTCCCTGACAGAGATCCTATAATGCAACATGTGTTCTGGGTTATGCAACCTGCACACTGGTGTTTCAATGAGCAAAATACTGAATGCAGGTTATGGAGAATGCAGCCCAGTTGAGCAACAAGATTGCTGAGTAATGACATATGGGGTTTTTCCTGATCTTCACTTCTTCTGGCATCACCAGCTAGAATAATATTAAAATAAAAGCATGGGTCAAAAGTATGAAAGAAATGGAAAAGCAAGAGTTCTTTTCAAAGGTCATTGAAAATTCACCTTGAAAATGTGGGGGCTTAAATACCAGGATGTTCATCAGAAATAGCTTGTCACCATGAGTCAGAAACCCTGTAAGGAACAGAACTTTAGCAATCCCTTTTCATGTTCCTTTACTGCCTCCAGTAGTCAGTGTTGATATTTGCTGAGCTGTTCTCAAGTTGTGCGTGGTGGAAGTCTGACAGTCCAGTGACATGCTTACTGTATGGTCCATCCATGTACCAGTCAGCTGGTAGCTAGCACCTTGCTGGCCGCTGACCCTCCTTTTTAGTAACCAGGATATGTCATTATGGAGTAAAGCAAGGCATTCTGTTCATTTCAGCAGCTGAATGGGCTTCAGCCACAGCAATGCTGGCACTTTCCTGGTCAGGAAGTAGGCCATATTGGCACAATCCAAAGAGCAAACACACGTCCCACACAAACATGTTCAGCACTACTGTCAGGCCATCTTTGTAGAGAAGTCCGATAATCCTGGTGAATCAGCCACTCCTCCTGGTTTCATGATATGAGTGAACTTGAGGATACACTCTGTCCCATCACCCACATCTCCAAAGACATTCTTCTTTTCATAGGGTGGAGAAATCTTGCCGTTTTTTCAAACTGTGACCTGATTTTCATATTCTATTGATGAGTTCTCAACTTTGGCATAAGTTTAAAATAATTTTCTAGTTGAAGTTAGGTATCTGCCAAAGAGAAAAAGCAATTAGTATATAGAGTTATGCTTTTAAAATTAATGCAAAAATTTCCCTGACATTGAAATAAACATCAAAAGTGTTGTGATCAAATTAGTCTCTTAAAGATGAAGAAACAACACGTTTCACCTTCACCAGGCTTCTTTCACAACATGCTTCTTGCAGAAAAACAACTTTTGTCAGCTTTCTGGAGTCAGTGAGCCTATACTGCAGCAGGCCTGGGTGACAGCCAGAAAGTGATTGTCTTCAGAGGATTATGGGTAATGCCTTGCTAATTAACTATAATGGTAACCTGGTAATGTTTAATAGTGGGTTAGGCATTGCTTTCCCCTCTGTCAGATGTTATCCGTTCAAGGAGAAAAAAATATTTGTAAGGTGATTTCACTTACGGTTTCAACATATTCTAAATGAACAATCTTTGTTCTCCCACAAATGGTATTGTGTTGGATAACACAGTTGACAAGGTTTCATAAATCCTTTTCCAAGTTCAGCTTAATTGCAATTCAATATTCTTTTGTTTCTATTAACCCAGGTAAATAAATAGAGTGAACTGGCAATTTCGAACTGTGATCTATGGCTCAGTCCCTGATGTACTGGCACACTCTGAATTCTTGCAGATCACAAATCTGCAAGAAACATGTTTGTGTCTTCCAACAAAATGTCATCAAACTTCTGAAGGAATCCATATTTATACTTCACATGGTGTGCTACAGCTTCACATTAGAACCAGGCAGGCAGACTCTAAAGCAGCAGGCTTGAAACAGGGAGAGGAAAGATTCCTCTTTTGAACCTTGCTCTTTCCAAGTACTAGTATCGTAACTTATTTAAACTAAATTATCGTCTAATGAAAGCAATTATCTTTTTCTCCCATTCTTTCCCCTTTCCACACAATTCCTCTGTTATTTATCATGAGATGACCTTCTGTGCTTTTCCTCCACTGCCTAAAACCCCAATTCTCTGATAATACAATGTATATTTTACAATTCACTTTAACCCTCTGTGGTGAAAACCCCTTTCAATCTCTAACTAGCAAATATTCACCATAAAATTTAACAGGCTATGGTTAAACAGACTATGGTGAGGTCCTCTATCAAAGAATTTCTAAAAAATCTCAGCTGTTATAGGACAAATAACTGCTTAAAATACACAAAGCAAAGATTGAGGCTAAGAGGTCACTTTTCATAGAAGTGTATCTCTGTTGTCCTATGTTAAACTGTTCCGGAATCTGTCCTGTTTAACACATTTATACAGGAACTGGATGAACAAGAAGGCAGCAATATTTGCAGATCATATACAATAGACCATAATCAAGATAAATGCAAAGAATTACAGAAGAATCTTCTAGGGCTAAGGGACAAAATAGAATTTGGAGTTTATTCGACAAGTGTAAAGCAGTACACACATGCAAAAAAAAATACCTTATGGTTCATTTATTTATTAATTCCCACTATTAAGGAAATTAGTTCTGGAGTAATGGTAAATAATGACCTACAAAAATAGTGTAATACACAATAGTGGTCAAAAAGACAGCTAGGAGGTTAGGAAATATTAGGAAGGAAACTAAGAACAAAATGCATCGATATGATCCAAGCAGTACATATGTGTTGAAGACAATAACAGAAATAGAGAAAATACAATAAAAAATATCAGAGTGATTAGACTGAAACAGTTTCCATATGTGGGCAGATTAGGAGTACTCTTAATCCTGGACAAGAATCCTGAAGCCTCAGAGGACAGTTTGATGGTGAGGGCTAGTGGGATACATTAATCCACTGGCCTAGACAAAGGCATAGAAGACATCCTAACAAGCAATGATTCAGGGGGAAACTTCTGGTACATGGAGAATGTAATCTGCTGAATACCAGAAGCTGGGAGACTATAACAAAGAAAGATAATACTCGCCGTGGTCGTGCATTGTTCTTTAAGCATCTTGTCTCAGGCATCAGTCTCTGGTGGTACCAGGCTAGACGGTCTGGCCTTACGTGGTAGTTTATCTCTTCTTAGGATCTTCTCACGTGAGATTCACTTCATCTCCCTTTGGATAAAGATTTCTAAAGTGAAGAAAACTACACCTGAAGTTGTCATCAGAGACTCCTATTATGTTGAGAATCAGGCTTTTTCAGGATACAATTCCTGCAAACTGGTTTAGACACTGTCATGGATTTACCTCAATCAGCAGCCAGCCCCACACCACCACTCCAAAGATCTCCTCCTTCTTTTCCCCCCCATTTTATACACTGAGCATGATGTCATACGGTCTGGAATATCCCTTTGGTCAGTTAGGGTTGGCTGTCCTGGCTGTATCCCTTCCCAATTTCTTGCACATTCCCAGCGTACTCACTGGTGGGGTAGTCTGAGAGGCAAAAAAGGCCTTGAACCTGTTAAATCACTCAACAGAAACCAAAACATCCCAATGTAATCAACACCATTTTCCTCATAAATCCAAAACACAACCCCCCACCATCTTCTATGAATGAATTAAACTCTCTCCCCACCAAACCCAGTACCAATCAGAACAAGGAAAACTTCCAACAGGCAACCAGTAGGCACCATCTACATAATGCTCTAGAGAAATTTTGTAGCTGCATTTCTGACCAGGATATTCACGGCATCAGGAAGCCCTTCCTAGGATTCCTCCAACAGCTATTCAGGAAAGGATGAGAGCAGGCCATTTTGGCAAAGCCTGCCAGCTGCCACTGGTGGCAAGCTGAGTTTTGTGTCTGTCCGTCTATAATCTATCTATCTACCTATCTATCTATCCTATACCTAAAATGCAGAGAAGTGAGAAGACTTTCTTGCCATGGACAGGTTAAAGAAGATACCTCCCAGGATTTGCTTTTCACAAGGTAGCTACAGGTAACACTACCTGCACATACGTTGTCAACACACAGGCAAAGAACTGTCAAAATATTTTATCATGCACCTTTAAATGTAAACAACCGAAACTTCCCAAGTGCTAGACTGTCCTCTGCTTTAAGCAAAACACTTCACTAAAGCCATTGTGGTTCTGCTTAAAAGCATGACAATAAGGTCAGGTATGTAGAATTTCCACCTTCGGTGGTGGTCCAAATTTCTCTTGTGTTTGAGTTTAAGGCAAAAAAGATGTGGTGCTGTTTATTCTGGTTTGGATTAAAAAATGAAAAATAAATATTTTTCATGGAGTCTTACAGGACTTTTGGCCTTTGAAAATGACATTGCATCTGGATTTCTCCACCCTTTTATTTGGGTGGGAGACCCAAATGGAACTCACTAGCACAACCTTTGGCATCTCCAAAGTTTTGGCAATCTGTTTAGGCTAAATAGGTCAACAGGGTGGAGATAGCTCTTAAAGCTTCAAACTGTTCTTGAAAGTTAAAATGTCACCAGCTATTTCTATCAACATGTAGGTAAAGATCAGTGTCACATGAAGCATAAGAAAAACCTGTTTTGCCAATGGTCAGCAGCTCCAAATTGGAGAGAGGTGGGGGAAAGATGGCCTGTTGCAGCCCCAAAACAAACTTTAAAAGGTTTAAAAGAAGGAACTAAGAATGATAAGGAGAGTATTCTGGACTGTAGTGTTGGCTGCACCACTAGAGGCAGGAAGGCAAAGGCAGAAGAGGTGTGGCTGAGCCCTGTAGACATGCATGATGTGACTCCAATGTTTATGGAAAGAGAAACGCAGCCAAATATTTGGAACCTGATGAGCATTCTCAGCTGCAAGTATCAGTTATTTCAACAGGCAAATGGGCTTTATACTAGACTTTTTGGACTTAAGGGTTCTCTATGCCCTGTCTTACTTCCTCATCCAGAAAATCTTCTTCCACCACTTACACTCTTTAAAAAACCTGCCACAAACACTTTCAATATATGAAATTTAAAAATTTTCAGATGAAAGGGGGTAGGAGCACAACAGCCTACTCTTTCCTCCATCAGCCTACTCTTTCCTCCATCTTTTTAATATTATTCTTGCATTAATACTGCAAGAAAAACTGGTTTTTGTGCAAATTACAATTTCAGTATTTACATGCCACAAGGTAGTGGTAATCCAAATCATCAGCATACTGGTAAAATAGCACCTGAGGGTAAATGACATCTGAGTGAACTTGCTCCTGTAGTATCATCATTCATCCCAAATGCCTCTTAGTTTTAATGAGTAGAATAAGGCCACTCAAAATTCTTCAAACCGTTGCAAAAATTCTTTGTACATGCACCCACAATCTTTATTCATCAGACAGCAAGTGTGGTCACATGATGTATAAGTTTCATACAGTTTCTTAAAACCTACAGCATTCAGATATTTGAGTTGCAAACTGTTTTAACAAAGGAGACAAACACTGATGAATTTGAATTCTTATGTTTTAAATTATTAGCAAAATGAAAAACATAGGTCAGTGATACCTCTCTACATATAAATGCAAGTGTGAGCTTGGGAAAACATATTAATAGTTAAAATGAGTAATTATGGGAGGGCAATTTTGTTTCAAAATGGCACATGGCTGGATATCATAGAGAATCAGGATGTTTGGGCCCTACAGAATGAAGGAACTGATGTTGCTGGTATTGTTTTTACTTGCAATATCACCCAAAATAAACATTTCCTTTTCTATTTTAAAGTCTGTGATGTTTTTCATCTAGAGTCTTGCTGAGTTTATACACTCTCAGACTTAACTTTGTTCATCTCATTTGGTTAACTCATGATTTCAGTGCTGTCACATGTACAGAATTTTGTATTGGCTGCACATGTTTTTATAAATGTATTTATATTTTTAAACTAGCAGTATGAGCTTGCATACCCCTAAATTACATGAAAAATCCCAGCACATAAATATCTGCCTGAGTACATGTGTCTAGAAGTCCCAGCAGAGCATGAAAAGTGGTTAACCTACCAATATATAGGCACATACCAATTTTGTGTACTCAATACATTTGCACTAAGAGTTAGGTTTTCCACTCTAACTGGTCTATATTTGGAGATGGTAGACAAAAGGGTGGAAAAAGTAAAAAAAACCTGATTTTAATTCCTCAATCCCAGGAGATCTGTATGTAGAAGTAGGTCCTTTTATTTTCCACTGGATGAAGAGCCTCAGCAAATATACCTCAGCGTTAGCCTGCTCTTCTGTGCATATATGGCAAATGGCTTTTATTTATTTCAAGGGTGGAAACATGTTCAATGCACAAAATGTTTCCATAATGCCATGACCTTTCTGCAGGCAGTGGATTCTATTGCAGCAGGAAAAGTTCTGCTGGTTTTAGATCTGCTGGTAATTTTAAGATCACTTTGTACTATGTAAGAAGACAAAAGGGTTTAGCCAAGCCTGTTCTAGATTAAGCATTGAATATGAGAGTGAGCTGAGGTTAGGTGTTGCTAGGAGAGATGGAGGTACATCCTCAACTGGCACAGGCCATTCCAAAAGCTACATTCACTTAAATTATCAAAGGACCTGATATTTATTTCATTTAAAAAATGGAAAACTCAATCAACTGAGTCCTTGTACAACATGTTGTGATTAGATTTTTTAAAAAAATGTAGTTCAGGGAATGTTCTCCCCAACAGTGAGTCATGCTGCAAGGGAAGCATTAGCAAGCACATTAATGGATGTAGCTCTTACTTTCAACTGCATCCAAGACACAGATGATGTGCTGAGTCGCACAACAGACAGATGCCTTCCAGTCACAGGTTCTGATGGAGCCTTTTACAGTCCTCCATTACAGCACTGGAAAAGAGTTTATTTCCTGAGTAGAAGAGACAGGAAAAAGTGCTGCCTTCATGAAAATGCAAGAGAAATAAGCATTCTAAGGAGTTTCAGCTAAATATGGGAACTAGATTCTTTTCCTGAGACCATCCAGACCAATTTGGCCATGAGAGCAATGACTGGTTTTTCTAAACTTTTAAAAATACATGTTCCATAGTATAACCAACACAAGTATTATTGGGTCTGGGTCACTGAGTCCCCTACATTCCACACATGTCCCCTTCATTAAGTTCCTCTTAAAACTGCTAGCATCTTGCCTGTCGCACTAGCAGGGCTGCTCCACAAACTTGCAATTTTAGTGACTAAAATGCTTCTTTCTTCTTCCCAGTTTGATTTGAACACACAGCCTACTTACCATGACATTTTCTTTCAGTCCTCTTCCTCTTTAGAATTTATTTCAAGTTTTCTCCTAAGCAGAATCTCGACTCCCCATCAATCAAGCATCCCTCTTCTGTTTTGGGGCAGCTCACTTCCATGGATATGGGTGAGGGCAGTTGCTCAGCCAAGGACTGCCTTGCTTCCCCTTTCACAAATAACATGTCCTATGGTCACATGTGTCTTCTCCAACTTCTGCATTGCAGGGTGGTCCTGTGAGCCGATTCTTCTCAGCCCTAAGTGAGCACTTCCACATCTTTCGATGTGTCTGTTGTCTTCAGCTAATGAATCCCTGGTTCTTTTCAAAAACGCTTGCACAATTTCCTTGTAACATACACTCACATCTATCTATCACTGTAATTCTCAAAATATTACAATCTTCCTCATATGCTAGTCTGATTGTTCTGAATATTGGCAATACCTCTTCACTTTATAGCATCACGAAACCTCATGATCAGCTTCCAGATTTCTGTACCACTTTCTACAGTGAAACTGCTACATAAAATCTGTCCCCAAATGTGCTGCATTGTTCTCTTCTCAGCACTACTGGTGGTCTTACACTCACCAATAGCGTTTGCTCTCCAATTTGTGTCAGGGAAATTAATGTTCCCCAAGACAATGCCTAGTAAAATTATTTCTACATTTATGTTAAAGGGAACACTTGCAACATATAAAACTGATCTTCAAGATCTGTTCATAAAACAATTTTCTTAATTTCTTCCCCAGATTGAATATCTAAAGTCTTCTATGTAAGCTCCTTTACCTCACTATGTTTCAGCATTCTACATCTAAACGTGTCATGCCTGCCTGGTGCATTTGCTTTCTTCTCTGAATACTGCGTATCCTTCAACAAGTATTTCTCAGTCGTTCTGGATCTTCTATTACACCTCTTTTTTTTCTCTATAATACTTAAATTCATGTAATGTATCCCCTGTTCACATTCCTTCATTTTGTTTTTTAGGTTATTTACCTTATTTCTTTCAGTCTTTACCTGTTTCAATTTTTTCTTTCTGATTTAATTCAATTTTTCTGGCTAAACTACATGATTTTAGCTGCAGCATCCACATGACTGTGACTCTACTCATTAATAATTTCTCTTTATTGCTAAAATTTCCACCCTTTAGTTGTATTTTTTCTACCTTTTACCTAATTTCACTATTGCCGTGAAATAAAACATGAGTTTTCTTTGGAGACCACGTAAATGTCTCTCAACCTTCTCTCTGCATCTATTTGTTTAAAACTTTCCTTATAAATTACCAACTTAATTCCATAAACTGGAACCCACAAACCATCTCAGTAGCCCAGTTCTTTATATTATCATTGCTTTTTTCTCTTTCACTGGAAAAGATAGCAATGCTATTGAGGTTCCCTGCTTTGCTTCTCTTAAAATGCTACCTCTCTGGTCTAATGCAAACATAGCAATGCTGTTTATGTTTTTCCCACAAAAAAGACTTTTTGTCGATTTGTCTCTACTTCTATGCATCCAGAGCCTAAAAATCAGTATGCCTTTTTGTCCTCTGGGCCTGTTCTGGAGACAAGCCCATTGATTCTTCTTAGTGAGGAATACCAATCACACAATTCATTTTCCATGAGGGCCCTAAAGAAGTTCTTCTACTTGTTTGAAACTCATTTAATCTCATCTGTATTTCTCTTTCAAATCAGATGTGTATTGTCTATTTTCTCCATTGGGTTCTAATCCACAGCCATCCTTCATACTCATATCTTATTTTCTTGCAACAGCACTCTCCTCCACCTTTCTGTTCTGCCTTTCATGTTTTCTGTAGCAGCTGTATTCTGTTATCCTATTTCTCTTCTGATTTCCCATTTTTCTCCTGCTAGGTAGTACTACTTGTTGTTCGATGTTTCTTTGGATCTTCCTTTCCACCAAACTCTGTTTTCCACATCTGCATCATCAGAAGTTCTCTGCACCTCTGTCGTTACTTGTGCCACATTCTCCTGCTCCATCCTGTCCCATCCCCGATGTTGGACTTGACCTATGGTTGCTCTTCTAGTAGTCCCAGGTTCTCTTCTAGGAGTGTGAGTAATATTTCGGCCAACAGTATCTTCTGCCATAAATGCTCTGGAAGATAGTACTCATCCCACAAATTCTGCAGCTGGTAATCTTTGTCTCCTGTCTTACTTGAGACACTAGCATCTTTCATTCCCAATCCCAAGTATTAGCAAAATACCAGGGCAAAATGCAGACCTCACCACGTAATCTCTTCCTGTATCCTATTTAATGTTTTTACACATTTTCCGTTATCTAAAAGAGTAAGGACACAGAGTGGCCCCTCTGCATAAATCAAAATCTGTAATTAATGTGGTCAAAGTTTTCAAAAGTAGGAGTTTAAACTCCCAAGTCCGTATTTGGACAATGGCTTGAATTTCCAGATTCATGGCTGTCCACATTTCCCAGAGACTGAACTGGAGCAAAATGGAGACTTCAGGGCTTAATTTAGGCCCCTCAAAAAAATCTTGATCGAAGACTATGTACCAAAATTCTTATAATTTAAAAGAACAAACATTGTCCATATAAAATGTGGAAGTGAAGAAGTGCCTTCAACAATGGGCAGGCAATGACTTAGAAAGGATCTGCAGAAAAATACAGATCAAAAAAATGAAAAATTCACTTCTATATTACTGGGAAGCTCTGCATTTACAAGGACTGCAAATTAATTTTACAGTTTAGCAGTAGTTGAAACTGCAGTTATGTAGGAAAAAGAAATAGGATACGAACCTGACTATCACTGTAACCCCATGATCCTTGACCAGACAAAGGTAGCAATGATAGATTGAGACAAACAGCGTTATACTAACAGTACATTGTTATGATGTGAAGCAGCAGTGACATTTTCAGCAGGAAGTTTAGTGAATTTCGGAATAACCACCTTCAGGAATTCCCAAAGTGTAATTGGGAAGGAAACAGTGCCAAAAAGCTCGCAAACAGCATGATAAAGCTGTGAGATGTCTGTATTATATAGAGAATGCATCCTACTAGGAAAAGAGGATGATCCTTGACGCAGAGGCATACAGACACTGTATTTTTAGCATGTCTGGAGTTCTCAAGAAAGTTAGTGGAAATTTCTACCCAATAAGGAGGGCTACTAGCTCCTTTTCCCAAAGAAAACTTAAGAATGATTTGGTAATGAGTAAATGTGTTTGAAAAATTCATTCTTAGTATTATTTTCTTTCCCCTAGCAAAGAAAATGTTATAATTACTTAGTGAGAAATCATAGCTGTGAATAGCTAGTTATTGTTGGCATCACACCCAAGCACCACAAGATTTTTTCCCACCTACTGTGTAGCATAGCTGGCAAGTCCCTGAAAATTAATGACCTACTCAGAAACAGATATTTGGACAATATTTTGTGAAGGCTGGAATGGTCTTTACTGCTAATATTGAGGGATAAGCAGCTATGCAGAACCAAGACAACTCCAGGAAAGAGTACGTAAGTGTAACCATCAGTCCTCTCCATCTTTCCTTGTACCCAGCATAGACGAGTCAGTCGTTGACTCCTGACTTCTAATGTGAGCTACTAAAGGCCAGTATAAAGCTAATACTCTGGTAAAACAAAACACTCTTAAAATCAAATTTATGATGAAAAGTGGTGAAAAAGATGCCTGAAGGGCCTTTTTAAAAGTTTTGTTTGCCCGCTTTTCTTTCTTTTTCTCCAAAAATATCCTTTTTTTTTTCTCACACACACTGATCCTGAGAGTAGAAAATGCTATTTAACAAGGCATCAAAAATATTTCTTTTTGGCAGAGCTGTGTCCAGGAACTTGTGCGGGTTATAGCACAATGCACTAATATTGCACAATATTGCACAATAGTATTAACCTGTCCAACATTCTTTGTGTGAATAGAATAGCTGCCCTAAGTTACAACACTCTTCACAGGAACTGTAGTGGCACAGAAACTGTAGTGGCACAGGAACTGAGCAGACAGATCTCTCTAAAAACAGAGAGAAACAAAGACATTTCCTTCTTTCAAGGGAAATTTTTGCTATTAACATCACCACATTGAACATTTTCTGAAAAGCTACGTTAGATGGTACTGATCATGGAAAAAAACTTCACTGGAAATTTGAGTATGCAGGTCTCATTCTGGTAAAAAGAATTCAAATTCAATGTAACAGAGGGCCTGTTCAAACCAGAATCTGTTTGTTTACCTAATACACCCTCTTACACCTGCAAAGCTGTAAATTACTAGATGAGTTACAAGGAAGAGGGGAGCCAGGCCCAAAAACTAAATACAGAAGTGTGTGAGAATATATGTACAGTCTGAAACTGTGCATACATTTTCAAATTTTCTGCAATCTAATGAGTTCAAATAATTATGGACTTGGGAAACAAACAATCAGTCTGTTTCCTATCAAGAAGACAATTGCATCAAGAAAACTCACTTGGAGCCCAATGCTGAGTAATAAACCACCCATGCAGTTTCCATTTTTGACTTTTTGCTTTTGGGGGGTGTGTGAAATAAGCTGCAGATGACAGTCAAAAGCACAGACTTTGGTAGCTTCTTTCCAATGAATACATTTTCCTGGACACTTGCTGTTCTGGATTTTTACAGTGTGGAAGTAAAAAGAAACAGTTGTGCAGTTTAACTGAGGTTTCATTTGAAGGAATTGCATGATGGTTTCATTACTGAGATGGCAAGTACAGCTCAATCTAGTCAATATGGAATTTCCTTTTTCCATTCTCTGGATATAACAGGATACAACAGGCAGTGAAATAGGCACTTAGTCACTGGGTTTCTTTACAAATCTTTTTAATTCCCTTGTTGCCCAATCTTGCTGTTGTTGTTAACTTGCCAACATTTTTCTTGACATAATTCCTGCAAAAGCAGGCCCTTAAATATGAATTATAATTAAAATAACCTTTAGCTGCCATGCGTGGATTGCTATCCGTAAAACCAGAAATAAAATACATATATATATATAAATAGAAATAATGTGACATTTGTTTAAAGACACCATGTAATAGGCTAACTAAATGTGATAACTATTGGCGTGGTTCATGACAACATTGCATCATTTTATTCTTCACAAGTCTTACCACCACAAGAAAGTGCCATTGACAGAAAGGGCTTTCCTATATCCAACATATGCCCTAAGTACTGCAGGAGCTAACTTTTGAGTACTCTCTGAAGGGTATTCAGAAGTCTGGTCATAGTTTCCAAGAAAATGAAGAAGCAATGAGATTTGCAGCCATAGGCTTAACTCTGTCTGCAAAGAGATAATTATAGGAAATTTGATTCAGAGCCTTGGAGTTACATTTTAGTGACTGAACATTTACTGTACATAGTCAGGTCCACACACCTGTGTCCCAGGAATGGATATCTGTCTCACCTTTTCCCTTCTCTGAAGAAATCCCACTTTTTTTTCTTGGCCTTTTACAGGTTCTTTCACATCCTCTCTTTAGAGTTGAGTCTACTGAGGTTTTTGTCTTAGGTCTTTTGTCTTTGCTGTTTGTACTTAGGTCTTTGCCAGTCTTATGCAAACATACATTTGGATGAACTCCAAACTACTACTTTTATGAATAATAAATACTGATGATGATGAATAAAATGAAAGAGAAATATAAACACTTAAGGAAAGACTGCAAAATTACTATACAGAAATTTTCTATTGGTTATTTTGCAACCTTTTCTAATACTGAGGAAACAGACTAGATGAAAAGCCAACCAGGACAAAAAGGCAGTTATTTTTTCCAAGTAAAACTAGCAGAATTTGACTGGTAACTTTTAAACGTGAGCAGTATCAATGGTATTGTACAAAATAAATGACTTGTATCAGAAATAGTGTGGCCAGTAGGACCAGGCAATTGATCGTCTCACTGTACTCAGCACTGGTGAAGTTGCAGCTTGAGTCCTGTGTCCAGGTTTGGGCCTCTCACTACCAGAAAGACATTGGGGTGCTGGAGTGTGTCCAGAGAAGGGCAATGGAGCTGGTAAAGGGTCTGGAGCACAGGTCTGATGGAGCAGATGAGGAAACTGGGGTTGTTTAGAGTGGAGAAAAGGAGGCTGGGGGAAGACCTTATTGCCCTCTACGTCTACTTAAAAGCAGCTTGTGTGAGGTGCGAGTTCATCTCTACTCCCAGGTAAGAAGCAACAGGATGAGAGGAAATGGCCTCAAGTTGCAGAAGGGGAGGTTTAGGTTGGATATTAGGAAAAAAACTCTTCATAGAAAATGTTGCCAGGCATTGGAACAGGCTTTCCAAGGAAGTGACTGAGTCACCATTCCTGGTAGTGTTCAAAAAACACGTGGATATGGCATTTGAGGACATGGTTTAGTGGAGAACACGGTGGTGGTATTAGGTTGATGGCTGAAATTGATGACCTTATAGGTCTTTTCTAACTATAAGAATTCTAAAATTCTAATTTTTTTTCCTGGAATAAACCAGCCATTTCTTGAAGTTATTGAATTGTGTGACCTGGTACTGGATCCACAACAAGATATAATTACCAAATAGAATTTTTTTTAAAATAGGTAATATAGACTTTCATTAATGATGTCACCAGTGTCTAGATCTTGATTTCTTATCAAAGCTTCCATCCAATTTCTTCAGTACTGTTCCATGCCTCTCCTCCTTGACCATGTGACTAACTTTTAAAACACCCTATTTCCTCTGAGGATGAAGAAAATAGGGAAAAGAAGCCTCATGCAAGAAGAAACAACACCTCATCTCTGATTGTTCCAGATTGTTCCCCCTTTCATACATCTTTGTGCCATACTGTACCTTCTCAGGAACTGTCCTTGTGTTAGTTCACTTAATGGTCTATTAAAATCTGTATATTCAATCAAATCTGTACAAATACATTGCTTCCATTACTTATTCTTTTCACACCGATGTTAATGATCAATAAGAGCTTCACCAGGATTGCAAAAGTATCAATTCATTCTCTAAATCAAAGGCAGTATTCAATTGTTTATATACTTTTCAGGCCCTTCTTTTTACCAATGGTATGTTTGATTCTAAAGACAGATAATGTGTGTGAGGATTCAGACATGTTTTGCACACTCCAAATACATTCCGAAAGACAGAGTACGGATTTTTTTCCTCTTTCACTTGCCTGCAGCCCCCTCTTCTCAATCTCTCGCCTTCATACATTTTTTATTAGTGCTGTAATTTAAATATAAAATGAGCTTACCATTCACCTAGGCTAATCAGATCTGACTACATATGAATGATATTTGGGATTATGCCCTGCATGAGGACATTCACTAACTCCCTGAGGTCATAATTTTTCTGTTGAGGTTTATGATCAGGAAGACTAATCAGTGATGCACACTTCAGGATTTCATTATTATGAGAATAAGTTTTTTTCTCCAACTGTTGAAAGAAACTAGAAGTACAGCTCAATGTTTTATATCCATTTGATGGATTATTTCATATTTGTTTTTCCTTACTCTACTTTAGGAACCAGAACTGTGTTCTAAGAAAAGAAAGAAGAAAAAATTTTAAAGATTTTATGAAGTGTGGAAAGTGCTCCAGCCTTTTTAATTGTGTGACACACCCATAAGGCAAGAGTATAAGCCCACAAAATTTCACAATGGTAGCTCACAAGAATTTTCAACAGTACGTGAAGTGGGACAGTTTCTTGCCTGGCTACGTTCTCAGGTGACCTACGTTGAGAAATACTTGAAGAATCAAATTCTCTTCAAGATCCCTGAAGTCCAGAGATTTCATCCATGCACTCAGATGCACACAGTTTTGGAAAGAGGAAGCAAGCTGCTTGCATTTTCTTCCCATGTCCTGTAGACTCTGAAAACAGACAAAGGAGCTATACAGTGGTTGGTCTCAATTTTCCTAACAAATTTACTTTCCTTTGTTATCATGTTATCAGTGTCTTCCCCCTCCATCTTCTCCAGTGAAAAATATACTTAATTGCATAACATCTTGTGGGTAAAGAGCCTGAATTGATAGTACACTTCCACATCCTAGGATTTTAATGGCTTTTAAGCATAGAAAGACCCCATGGCAGTGAAGTTCTGCTGACTTTTAATCAGAAGTCTGTTATCACAGTTTAGCACAATACATAACTATGCACTCAAACATGTATTGGACTGGTTCCTAGCAGTGACATACTTTACATGCTTGAAGGGCAATCTGCTCTCATGCCTTGCTGAATCTCATTTGCTTACCTTTGGGGAAAAAAAGTACTATTTCAGGGTGCCACCTGAAGTGCGACTGACAAAGAAAAGTAAGATATTTAGCATATGTGAGCATATGTGGCATATCTTCTCAGGAGGTAGAATGCATACAAAGGTTCCACTTACATTAACGTAACAAATAGGAGCCCTAGACATGGATCATTACTGTAGAACACAACAGAAAGACAGTCTCTTCTCCAAAAACCTTACTCTAAAAGAATTTAAAAAGTGATAGAGATAAAAAAAGGCTAGAAAATATTTCAGATGGTGATAAGAAGTGAAATTAATCTTCGTCTGCTACACCGTTGCGGTTGCACCCCAGCAGTCTACCCACTGATGTTTTTTGCAGGTATCAGCAAGCACAAGTTTTAAAGAGTGCTGTGGAAGATGAAACACAGAGTGTCTTGGCTTTGCAGGTTTTACAGGGAGGTCTTCTCAATTGTATTCTGCAGCATCACTGGATAAGCTTTGATTAGAAACATTAACAATGGAAAAAGCCCTTTGCACTGAAATTATGTAGGATGACTGTCAGGGACTCTGCTTCCTTTCCTGATAAGTTTAATGTTTAAGTTTAAAGTTTTAAATGCTGACAGTCAGCACTATACAAGACTTAAATTTATTACAATCATAAGGGAAATCATCAGAGATGAAGAAATAATTTCTAAGATCCAGTTCACGGGTAATTTTTGGAGTTTTTACTGAATCTTCCAGTAACTTCCCTAGTGTTTTCCTAATTTGATAATTTTTATTTTACCTTTCCTTTCCTCTGTAGACTCAAGTAAAAAATCTAAAGGTCTTCTTCTAATCAAGTAAGCCATCTAGCATTACTTTTTTTTTCAGTATTTCTAAGTGTAACTCAGCATAAGGTTTCTTGTACAAAAATATGGAGGATATTGCCTATAGAACTTTTATTCTTCAATATTTAAATAATTTAGCAGAAAAAAATGGTTTTCTTCTGGGTCTATTGATACAGGCTGAATTCAGTGGCAGAAAGCAAGCAGTTAAAATTGACTTCAAGCTACTATATGAAGCATTTACAGTTAGTTCCAGAAATAATAATAAAAGTTTTCTTCATACACATTTTTTAATTACAAGCTGCTATCTTATTCTAAAATATATTTTAAAACTGCGGACATCTCTATTTGAATTATCTCTAGGTTTACACTATGAAACACATCTTGGCAGGTTTTCTTTGATACAAATTATTTACAAATATGCCACATCAGCTCCATGCTCCTTGTTCTAAAATAATGTATAGTTTTATAGCTCACACTTATGAAGTTATGCCAGTATTAATGGCTTTCACCAAAGGGTTTAATCCTCTCCACACTTAACATTAGGTCAGTAAAAGACAGAAGAGCTCAACAGTTCCTCATATTCATGTATGTAAAGGCATTAAATATGTAAGTGTTTCTCACCTGAAAAGTGCTGCATAAAATTAGTTGACAGGAAGGGGTCCCTGTTTTGTTCCTCTGTTGGTCAGATCTGCAGTCTGGTGTCATGCCCAGCAGCTTTATTTGATTTGAGTGTGATTCATGCGTGTGTAAATATGAAGTTTGATAATACCAGGGTTTATTCTGAGATGCTAAACTGGATTTTACTTTGATGAGAACGATGGAGAAAAAAATCAAGAATATCAAGAGTTGGGCAAGAAGAACTTGCAAAACTAGAAATATAATCGAAAGGTTGGATTCGAGCTCTTTCCAGCATGAAAGCAGTTTAATCTGGAGGAATCTTGATCACATAATGGCAATTAATTCAAAAACTCATTCACTACTGAAGATTATGGTAGAGGAAATTATTTGGGGCCACGTGATCTTAGAGTGTGTGAAATTTTATCACCATTTGTACATACTATCCTCAGTAAGAACAGCAGGATTTAGTCGAATACAAAGAATCTCCCACAATGTTTTCTTATCAAAATGTGGTATTTTTGAAAGAAAAAAGCTTTGTATACCCAGGCAGTTTTGGAGACAGCAATCCCCACCCCAAACTCAACTCTTAAAGTGCATGGAAAGATGGAATGCAGAGGGTGACAGGAAAGATTTAGAACTTCAAACAGGAAGGTAAGTGAAGCAGTGCAAGAAAAGCAAAACAATTTCCACTGACTGATCACCATAGTCTAATTAGAGCACCAGCATTGTATCCAGTTCCCTCACCTAGCAGCCACTGAGGCACAACGACATAAAAGAAATCATCGAGAGAGTAGGAAAGCAACAAGCAGCGGAAAGTTCCATGAAGAGTTCCTGCTGCGGGCGGCTTACAGGGACACTCAGAAATGGACACTTTGCATGTATTTTGTCATTAATACATCACTCAGGAGATCTGAATTAGAGTCAATGACATCTGTATTGCATGACTTTGACTGTAATGAACTGCTCAGTAATTTTACGTTTAACATAGAAAATTATTTCCAAAGTACTTTTTGGACACCATCTCAAAACTTTTTGAATTGTCTGTCTAAGGTATATCTCTCACAGTGCATAATGCCAGTAAAACTGTTTTTCTGAAGTTAAGCCTTTGTTGTGACTGTCTCTCATGTTAATTGCATGGAAAAGTTGTATTATTTTTCCAAGAATCTGTTGCTTGACATAAGAGATAATAAGTTACTCAATCATGCATTACATTTCTAAAAATGAAGGGCCTAACACACATAATGAGTTTTAGCTCCAATTTGGTGTCCTAAAAAGTACCGTGTTTTATTAGTATAACCTTGTCACTGTCACTCATGGTGACAGAATGTGATATAATTAAGAGAAATTTATAGATGCTGAACCATGGACATAGATGATACACTGGCATTTGGCTTATGGCTTATGGCATTTGGCTAACCAGTGAGTTGGTTAGTTGTGCCTCCTTGTCCACTGTGAAACATAAGCCCTTCTGACTTCCATGTGATGATCTTTTTTTCTCCAGATGCCCTTTTAATGGTTATTTCCCCCTTTTTTAGGCATAACCCATCATATCTTTTGTCTGAGTTAATGCTGCTTGCCCAGGGAAAATGTTGGGCTTAGGCATAGATCATGTAGGTTGCTGTACGTGGAAGTTGTTGCTGTTCGTGGAAGTTGCTCGGAGTGGAAGGATAGTGCCAGCCTTTCTCTCCACCTTCTCTGTATTCTCAGGAGAAGCTGAGGCAGTGAGAAATATCTGGGCAGAGAAAAATACCTTATTTCCTCTGCAAGCAAGGAGACCTGTAAAAGGTCAATGGCTCAATGGCTCTACCACTACTACCTGGGCCAGGTCACTTCCACTCCCCTTCGGAGCAGCAAACAGCAAAGGTGTCTACTTTTCAGGGGTACTCTGGGCAAAACGTATCTCAAGACAGTTCTTGCATTGTTATGCGTTAACAATATCCGTTGCCTTGCATTGTTATGAAGTTAATCTTATTTTGGCTTCCTCTCACTTTCCATTTCATTTGTCTCCAGAGCTTTTCATTTGTGATCAGGTTTTGGGCACGGGTCTAAATGTGTGTGGCAGGGCATATCACCCCTCTCCCCACCACAGGTGGCCAGTGCAGATAGCAGAGATAACCCAGGCGGGCAAGGTCTAGCAGGTATCATCTCCTGGCACCAAAAGGTCTGCCAGCCTAACCAAGGATCAACTCCTTGGTATGGAAAACAGATGTGGGAAGAGATAAAAGAAAAAAAACATAGGTGACCGACAGGCCTGTTTTACATTATAAAAGTACTACAGATTATCACAGAGGCAGAAGTCTCTTACACACTCCCTGGGAACATGCTAGATGACTTCTCCACGAAGCTTGAACATAACTTCGTGGTTACTTTTCCATAAACTGAGGGAAAGGATTTCAATGTGTGCTCTATCACAATTAGATGGTAAGAAACATTGGCTCCTATGTTATACTATTTCTTTGCTAGCTGTAAAATTAATGGTACCTTTAACCCTGCATGTAATACTAGTTGTCTCTTTTTGTATTATACCTGTGTAGTAATAGTCTGGTTTATGTCTGTTAGTTTTGTGTCTATTAAATAAATAATTCATTCTATAAGAGACTGAATCAGTCATTATTAAAGAACTTGTGAACAAGAGTGGGTTTTGGGCTGCTGGCCATCTCTATAAAGCTACTGACAGCTGCCAGAGGCCCGGGCAATAGGCAGGGACGTATTTAAACCCCCACATCTAGTCATAACAATGTGCCTACCCATACAGAGCCAGCCTAGAGCTGCAGCTCATAAAGAAGTGGAGTTCAGGTAGCAGCAGCTTTCATATGTCTTCAAGTTGCACTGCCATACAGTTAAAGAGTTTGTACAATGGTAGAAGTATATAGGATTTAATTTTGAACACAAGATATCTGTTTCTGCATGGCATATAGTCCTTGCTATTCTAGTCTTAATATCAGCTTGTAATAACTTACCCTATTTTTAAAACTCACTTAGAATTAACTTACTGGACTTATTTGTTAAGAACCTATTAATTAATTTCATTATCGAGGCTTATTATTTTTAATACTAGGATTTTGCTAATAAACAAGAACAAAATCTCTTAATATTGGTGCTTTATAATGGGGGGATCTACGAAGATTTACACACATCAACGCTGTTTTAAATTATGTATGCATAAAATATATGAAGACATAGCCATGTATGTCCTCCACATGTGTTTATGTACATACACATACAGAAGGCACTGATAGATAAATAAATAAATAACAGTAATTGGTACGTAAATTTATCAAAAATTTTGGCTCCTTAATTTGTCACCAGAAGGGTCAATTTCTAACAAAGCAAAGGAAAAGCCCTTTGTATCTAAACTGGCATTTTATTTTCACATCTTATTGCAAATAACCTTCCACTTAATACAGGAATAAAATGTAAAAGTAGGGTCAAACCACCTCTACAGGCTGATCTTCATTCCTTCATAAATAAACAAGTTGTTTAGTATGACTAAATACAAGGAGAGAGATACAAGGAATGAAGACAGCAAGTCAAATTGAAAAGAACAGGGTTATTATCCGAAACCACAGCACCACTGTAAAATTTTTCAAAATCATGATTATTGACTAATGTCTGTTTTCAGTGTGGTGTAGACAGAGAACGTATTCCTTGAAAAAGAGGGATGTCTAACAGGGTCAGAAGTGGTAATTTCTTAGTAATACGCTATTAATGAGACCATTGCTGAAACACAGGTGGCAGGGTCTCAGAAAAGAACTATAAGATTAGAAAATGGTCTGGGAATAGGTTTTTCGCAGTGAGAGAGTGAAAGAAGCTCTATTCATTTAGTTAATTAAGAAAGTGACTGGATCATGCTCTTCAAATATCCACTTGGGGAAGAGATTTTTGATAACAAATCAATCTTTAGCATAGCAAAAGAAGCCATAATAAGACCCAAAGGTTATGTTTAAAATGGTAAACGGAGTTTTCCAGCCATCTAGTATTTTGATAAACAGAAATCAGGCCTCTCATAATCTCCATTTCCAGCTGACGAGTTCTCAGGTTACAATAACACTTTATATTTTCTCGATAGTACCTTTCTGAAATGCTTTTCAGCTCTTACTGCTGAATCTCATGTGTAGTTCCCCAGGTTCTCAAGGCAATCCAGTTATTTTCATTGGCTATCCTCATTATCTAAGCTTCCCAATACTGTACTATCAGGATACTTCATTCCCACTTTTCTTTGATGACTATCAGGGAAAACATTTATCTTAATACAGATGGTTCCTTTTCAATATTGTCCTAAATCACCTACTGTGGTCATCTCACAGTTGTGCTCTTAAATTCCACTTTCTCCAAGCAAGCAGGCAGTTTTATTTTCAGCAGCATAATGAGTGCATTGTAAAAGGACAGACAGAATATGTCCCCTTTACTCCCCTTCTCTAGAAAATTAAGACATTCTATTCAAAAGAAAAGAAGAGGGGGGGGGAAAAGGAAAGAAATAGAAAATACTAAGTTAGTTTGGTTATTTAAGTTTACTTAGAAAATATTAAGTTACCTCCTTTGGTAAACCAATATTCCACTTCTCTTTTATCTGTAGCTTTGATGGTCTTTCCCTTCAAAACCTGTTTCAAAACTGCATGCATTATTGAGCCAGAATCACAAATGTGCAGTTGCACACAGCAGCTTCCACTTCTTACACACAAGCAAAGCACTTGTCTTTGGACCTAGTACTACCACTAATTCAGTAAGCTTGATTTATAATAGTTACTACTAGATCTGTATTTTGGTGCAAATTCTCTAAGAGGACAGCCACTGCTGGATTTGTTACCTTTTTATTAAAATCACCTGTAATTTTTTTTTTAATCTGGTATAGTTATTTTCATTATTTCCTTCCCATTTAAACTTCATTTTTCTCCTGTAGCCAGTTATCATGGACTTACTGAAAAGCAGAGCAAATTACTCTTTTGTTTTGTGTCAGCAGCTATGGTTTCTTTAACCTCTTTACCATTCAGCTAATTATTTTAGGTCTTTAACTTGTCTTCATCCCTAGGTGTCTCTGTCCTTCTGTTTAGTGCATGAACACAGTGAAGAATTGCTGTAGAGTAATCATGTTTCTAACCTATAGTTTGGCAACTGCTTCTCTGTGGTCATCTATGCCCATCTGGTGGTTAAATGCAGGGCAGCTGATTACTTTCAGTGAGGCTTGAGCTGGTGTGTTATTTCATGATTGAGGTGTGTTTATAGATAATTTCTGTGCTTCAGATGACAGGTAGAGCTGTTGCTGTTCACCAAAGGCATGTTCTGTACCCACAACTAACCCAACTCTGGTCTTTCGAAACACTAAATCCACCTACTGGTCTAACTTTCTGCATCCTTCTAACTGAATTTTCAATTGCCCAGTCTAAAGTTATTTTTTATAATGCCTTCCTTAAATGCAAACTGTTCCAACTGCTTGTAAGCTTATTAACTCTTTCAAGTGCTCTCCAGTTGTGTCAGAAATTGTTGGTGAAGAAATGTGTGTGCAGTAACAGCACAGAGATGTAATTCTGTCTTCAAAATGGTATTTTCTAAAATACAACTAAATGAAACGTTAAATGGAAGTCTGACATAATGACATATTCTCACTGAAATGTCTTTCTCTAGTACAAGCAATGAACCAGATTATTTGAGTAAGCAATTATATTTTTCTGCATGTAAGAGTGGTAAAAAGCATGATTCCTTGCACTTTTATTTAAAACTGTGGGAAATGTGAAAAACCCCTCGTACTGTTGGGGAAATGGTTGACTTGCATTCAGTTCTCTAATCGTTTTGGCCCCAGCAGTACCCCGGAGGTATCGTATTGCACTGAATAAAGAACACAAGAGGCTGCCTCCTTTTAGTAGTTATTTCCTTTTGTCACCTTTGCATGCTTATGTGTGAACTCAAAACTCTTACGTTTTGGACTAAAATTCCTGTCTCATGTGATCTCCTCATGTTATCTCTCCCTGCCTTTTACTTAAGTGAAGTGATTCCAGAACAAAAGCCAACCAAACTTTCGACACTTTTTGACTGTGGAAGGTGAAACACATAATTTGGGCTGCAATTCTGAAGCATAACCTTGATGCTCGCTCCTGTTTATTTCCAGAACTAAAAGAACTTCTTAAAAAATTAAATATAAAATTTTATTAGCCTCTCCCAGTTATTGACTAATACTCTCCCCAGGCATGCATTTTCTCATACTTTGACAAAAGTACCTACCTGAGTGAAATTGTGGGCCTTTTGATGTCAAAGACAAAACTCAATCTCATGACTGGATTTTACCCTCTGGGTTATATTTTCAAAATATACATTTCAACAGTATAAAATGTCCTGCAAATCCCACGCCAACACAACCAGCACCACACACAGTAGAACATTTTTGCATTGACATGAATAATGCTGGCACCTCCCTTCCTGTGGTTTTGTTTTTCTGTATGTAGGCATTTAGTTTTAAATTTTGGGAGAAAATGTTATTTGTACTTGTATCTACATAACATCTACATCAGTATAAACAACACTGGTAATAAATAATAATACTACTGTGCTTGGTTTGCTTTTTACATTGCCTTTATGTTAGCCCTAACCAATGCTGTATTGATTTTACATTTCTTAAGTGTTTTTCTATTTTAAAGTCCTTAGCAGTGCAGGCTTTTATGACAGCAGAGTGGTTCTTGACCCTCATCATAATGGGCAGGTTCTCAATAGCAGCAGCCCTTCTGGCACTCTCACCGGAGTTGAGTGCTCGTGATACATTTACTGTAGCGCGGTGAGTAATACACATTCAGAATTTGGTTTACTCCATTATGCCTCACATCACTGTAAAACCCACCAGAAATAAGTAAAGTACTTTTTAATGGACACTGTATTGTTTCTATAATGTACATCTTTCTAGAGAACGGATTGTTTCTTTACCTTGTTAGACTGAAGGGTACCTTTTGATCACATTTCACTCTTGATTTGACTGACTGCAGACCCCTACTTACCAAAAATTCTCATGGGCTTGGCTCACCACAATATCAGAGAACACAAGCCTTCTTCAACGCATTAAAGATACCGAGGAATAATAAAATGCGATTCAGAGAGGAAAAATTACAGGTTTTAACACGAGGATCACATAAAGATAGCCCCAGAGAATCAGGCATGATGGACCGGTGCTCTTTCTCCAGTCTTTTTTTTGACAGAATCCTTACTTAGCAACAGCAACACACATTTTATGAAAACGAAAAAAGCCTTGTCATAAATATAAGTTGAATAACAGCTAACTATGTTTCTTACAGAAAAAATAGCATTTGAAAATTATTCTAAAATAACCTCCTGTGATAAAAGACCCTCATAAAACTAGACACGAACCACAGGCACAAGAGCTTTTGGCATAGATAGAACATACTTATAGGAGCAGCACTGAAAGGATTACTTGGCTTTTGGGAAAACCTTGCAAGCATAGATAATCCTCACCAGACTTGAATAATAGAAAATTTTATTTAATATACAATCCATGGTTCTTATGTTTAAAAATTTTATCTTTTTTTACAGATGACCTTGAGTGAGCATGAATATATGGAAAAGTATAAACGGAAAATGTAAAAACCGAAACTGAAGATCAAACTTATCCAGCTTTTGTTAACAAACAAACAAACAAACAAAACTTGTACATGGAATTTAAACAGATGTCTTACATGTGGAGACTGCTCATATTTTCCCACTCCCTACAGTGTTTCTATATGTAGGTTTACAGCATGATATACAATTCTAAAATGCCAGAGAACTGTCATACGCTACACTTGTTTTCATTAGCGGGACAACCTATGCCAGAGCTCCTTGATCAAACACCATTCAACACAAAAATCTATTAAACAAAGCAGAAAAGACTTTGCTATCAACACTCACACTTACTATAAATATTATCTTCTTACTCAACTGATCTGCTTCCTCTCTGATTATTAGGTTTGTATCTACTGACTTTATTGACATAAAAAGCTTTGCTTAACTTTATTTCTATACGCCTCAGAAACCAAAAAGGTGCTCATTACCACATTTATTCACATTTCTGCAAAACTAAAGAGTTGCTTGTTTGTTCTAATCAAAATTACGTTTTTCAATCCTATTAAGAAAACAGAATTAAACAGAAATCACCAAGAGACTAACTTACCCACATTTTTATAACTGTAGAGAAAATGTCAAGAAAGATCTCATTTTCATTGTTTGCTCTCACAATTTGCAGCTTTGGCAGTTTACACAACACTCTTTTTTTACTTTATAAACTGACCTCTTTTATTTTTGGACTGTTGAGACTCAGCAAACATAGAACATAAGGATATCAGTTTTATTCACTTTTCAGATTAAAAGTAAGCTTTAACAGTTCTTGAAAATCCGTTCCCAATTCTATGGTTCACAAAGCACAAACTGCCCCACCCATGTGAGCTGTGCCTTCATGCACACCTGACCTACTCCAGTTTCCTGGCCTATCTTCACAGCTCAAAGAGAATTACAGAAGATAAGTTCTGATGCAGCTGAGTGGCTACAGGGTACTGAAAGCAACATTAAATAAATGAACTATTGTTAGCTATCAGTTTGACTCTCTGCCAACCAGCTAAATGAATCACTTTGAAAAATTAAACAAAAAGAGGTTTAATTTGACATGACTGTTGTTTGACTTTCCGCTTTTTTGTTTTAGTGGGGACCCAAGGCTGATGCCATGCCATGCTAGGCAGAGAATAAGCACCACATATTTGTCCATTACCAACCCATAACCAATGTATTAAACCCTCTTATTTTTCACTTCAATTGTTTGCTATTAGAAATCTGTAGTGCAGACCCATAAGTCTACAATAAAGCCTCTGGATATTTTACAACTAAAATTCCTCTATCCTCTTAAAATATTTAGCCAGTTTTCTTTGCTCTTTATGTAGTAAATAAGCCTGTAGGGATACTGAATACAGATGGCTAAACAATTTTGGGTGTTTTAGCAGTTTATGTGTGCCCTTCAATCTCTTAGAAAAGGCAAAGAGCAGGAGAGGCAGGGTTGCTGCAATAAAATGTTTTACAGAGTGAATTTGGCTTGGTTGCGAAAATGTTAGTGTTGGAGTAAACCACCAGTTTGGCAAATAAAGTTAGCATGAGGCCTGTTGCCTGGCCATTTACAGTTTCGTGTTTCTTCTCTTCAACAGGTTCCTTTTCCTTGTTGCTACTTACAACAAACACTCTGGGCCAAATTTTCCACCCTGCTACAGCATGTGACCACGTCGGCACTAATTCGGTAACACCGCGGTAACTGAGGTGGAAGAATTTTCTCTTCACATTTACAGTCTGCCTTTTGTCTGAGGATATCAAAGAACAATCCTAACCAAAATAAGGTTCCAAGATCTAAACTCTACAAAGCTTTGTGAGAGTGTAGAGCCAGCCTTTGCAGCTAGCTCCATTTCTGATCCATATTTAAGGTACTTCTGCCTCAATCTGAGAGATGCAGTTAATTACAACACTCCCTACACAGAATGGGAACCTGAAGGGAACATTGAGAATTATTAAAACCTGTGGCTTCCTTCAAAATCAACTTCTTGTTTAGAGACATGATTGTGGTTCTAGAAGGCTTAAGCCCAAAACTGTTCTGAATATTTTATTTTCTGTTTAGTGCAAACTCAATTGCATGAATAGTTTTGCCTGAAAGAAAAAAAAGCCTATCTAAGGAATTTGAAAACTTAGTTCGAGTTGCCTGTGGAAAGAATTAAACAAAATAAACTGTTACTATGAAACACATTATTCCATGCCTTCTAATCAAAACAGCAGAAAACCATTTCAGTTCCTTCAGTCAATCAATCAATTCAGTCAAAGTGATATATTTCCTGCAGTGTTCAGAAAATAAAAAGTAAAAAAATGCAAAAGTTTGATCACTACAGAAGAGAAATAATTCATAATTTTAAAAGAACCTGCAGTAGGAGTCATTTGGATTGAGTTGGATTCCATTACAAGGGTTTCTTTAAGACATGTCCTGTCCTGCATAGGGACCTTGACTTTGCCAGATACAGAATTCACCTGGGTAGATGGCTGGGCTGCCCTGAAGACAACACAGCCTGTTTCAGCCCGTGGGGATGGAAGTAAAAGGCATAACTCTTTCTCCTTCTTTGCAGAGAAAGCTGGGGGGAGGGGGGGGTCAGTGAGGTTTCCTATGACCTTGCTCATGAGCAGACACTAAATCCACAATTTTTTCAAGCTACTATCAATTGTATTTATAAAAAAAAAAAAAAAGAAAAAAGGAAATTGTAAAGATGAACATAGGTTAGGGAATGACTTGGTAGAAGTAAGTCTTGTACTGAATTAACGGCCTTCAATTTTTCTCACTGGCTTTTAAAAGCTGTGGGGTGCAGGGGGGTGGAAAGGGAAGAATGAAATTTAAACACCCCAGCCTTAGCATGGCACAACACCCCTTCTCAACACAGAATTCAGCTGTGGGGCAGATGAGAGCAAAACAACATTTTAAAAAGCTGTAAGTCTGCTTATGTTGTCCTAAAGTATGACCAGAATGCTAATGGGGGAGAGCCAGGCTCTGTTTCATGGATCTCCGGCCGAGTCTATGCTTCACTCACTACCTACAAAAGACAAGTTTTGCATGTTAGACTAAAATTAACTCTTCCTTTTCTTCCCTCTAAATGAAGAAAAGAGGCACTATGCATGATGCTGCTGTGGGCCTGGGAATCCAGTTCCCTCAGCTCCTCTCAACACCACTGGCCAGACTGTGAGGGGCAGCACAGCTATCAACAGCAGCTTCTCTGGATCAGTGCTGCAAGCTGGGTAGTCCTTCCAGCAAAAGGATTTCCATCCACAGGATTTCTGTCTGCCTAGATCACCCCTGTGAGCTGCTGGAAAGCCATGTCAGAGACGACTTCCCTGGCACAGGTTTTTATGGATATGCAACAGAAAAGTCCTCTTGACGGAGGACTTAATTCTCATTAAAGTGAATTTTAATTTTGGGTTAGAAATGAATAGATGTAAACCAATGTAAATATCAATTACACTCATCTCTGAGAATGAGTGATTGAAAAAAGGCACCTATATTTTAGCAGTCTTTTCTATGACTCAAATCTCTGTTCCTTTCCTACTTGTATTTTACGGCCTGAAATTTTGCATTGAATAATTGCCAAAAGGCAACATCTACCTTCTTATTTTCTGCGTTTTATAAAATGAACCTGATTCATAAGCTCTTAAAGCCAAATCAGCTACTTTCACAATTTCAGTGTTTAGAATTTGAAAGCAACCCAAAAGGTTGATGATAGCTGTCTAATGTTTTAGTGCTCTTGACAGACTAACTGCAGGTTCTCTGCTTTGAAAGGAGAGAGAGATTTATAGGAAGTTTTAGAAACAAGAATATTATTTTCAAGTTACTGAATGTAACACATTTTCCATTTTAAGTTATATACATATAATTTTGAACATTAGTAATATAATTGTTACTTGAAGTTTCCGTGAGAAACTACAGAACTATTGTATTCACCTTTTAGAACATTTCTTCTAACAAAAGAAATATGTGTACACAGCTTCTAGGTCAACATTATTCAAAAGAAGGTCCCTGTGTATTTTGGTAACAACTGCCCTTACTTTTCATTTCATTCACACTACAAATCTCAGATTAGTAAATGCTAAGAAGTGGGGATTTTGTGGTATTTGAGATTAGATTAATTAGCTCTGAAAAATCTAATTTACATGCATGAAACACATATTACACACTCTTCTAACTTATACCTTCACAAAAGCAATAATGAGATCTGAGCAAAATCATATTGGAGAAACCAAAAACCTCTAAACACTTTCTTTAGAGTAGCTGAACCCTAAGCGTAGGGAAAGGAGAAGATGAATTACATTTGAGATCTGTACAGACCACCACGAACCTATCAGGTTTTTTTTTACTCAAAAGTGAAAAAGAGACAACACATAACACAGTACAGAGCCTAAGGAAGACTAAAGAATATCAGCTTTTCCTCAAGTCCTCCATGCAAAAGCACACATGAACAGAGGCACTAGTGTTCTCTAAAGCCTTTGTGCTGTATCCAGGAAGGATGCCGACATTTAAAGCAAGACTGAAGTTGGAACTGAGACCCTGAGACTAAAACTGGAATCCAAGTAAGACTCATCAACTGTTGCCTATTCTTGAAGTCACTTAAATTTATCCAGCATATGTATATCTGATTGATTCAGTGCTTTTTCTGATATTTCCAGCCTATTTATGGTCAGGATCCAGAAAAAACATGTTCCACTAGCTTAAAACCTCTCAGTAACTAAATGCAACAGACATTCAGAGAGACATTTAACACATATTCATGGAACTGGGCTTTCTAGAGGCAGGAATTGTGAGCTATCACGTTGGGTTTTTTTTAACAACCAGAGATAGGTGCACTCCTTTTTAAAGAAGATGTTACACCATTTACCCAGAAAGGTAGAAATGCAAATTCAACAACTTAAGGACGTAATTTGAGAGCACTCAGATCTTGCCCCTGGAGCTGTTGGCTAATACGGGGGCTATCATGCATACAAAGATCAGTTGCAATAAGCAATTTACAGCACAGATTATGTTTCTGAGTGGTAGAAACACAGACTGCTTGCCAACCAGAGGGAGTATTCTGGGTTCTGGTGTTTGCTCCTGAGGCTGGAATAAGGACAAAAATCCAGAATCATCACTGTGATGTATGTAAAGAGGAAGCACACAAACAGGTTTCTTCTTGGCTTTTTTGGATCAATGAATCTTGAATGCTTTTCTGCATGGAGTCACCACTTCAATAGTATAGGCAGGGTGTAGTTTAAAGGCATTTTGTGAGAAGTAAGAAATTATCATTTCCTGCCCTTAGTTATATGGAACTGTTGAATCTCAGTAAAAGCACATCAACAACCCAAAGTAGAACAAACTGCAACTCTACACCATCACCTCCACGTCCCCCTGGCAGAACAAAACTGATGAGTATAGACTGAACTTGAAGCCTCCATGTGTTATGGCCAAGTTCCTGATGAGATCATAGAGAGACCAAGACTGCAATGTTGATTTCAGAGTCCACTTGCCTGCATGCAGATTTGCCCTTCAAGACAATGGCTGTGATCCCAACTCTTTCAAGTCCTCAGATTGTTAGTCCTTAAACTGTCAGCCAATTACAAGAAGCAGATGGCTGTCACACTCTCAATAAATGTGTAATCAAATACACTGAAATTTGAGGGTCTTTCATGAAAAGGGGTTCTAGACAGGCATCCAAGGTTAGAAATATAAACCCTTTGGAACTGTAAGTCAGATTTGCTCCATTAGCAGAGAATCAAGATTCCTAATGTTTCTTTCTGGCCCTCTGCAGAAAGTTGCCTGTAGAGGTCTTTTGCAGATGTTTGTTTGGTTTATCCTCTCTCCCCACGCTTAGCACAACTAACTCTAGCACTTAGCATAGGATGTAGGGCACAGTGTAGAGTGCCTAATTTAGAAGTGCCTAATTTTTAAGCAACCTTTACAAGGGCTGACCCTTAGCCTCTGGACTGAACCAATGATTAACTCTTACAAAAGTGTAAGTGTGTTCAAAGACACTCTTTAAGTAAGAGTCTGTGAATAAATTCTGTGCTCTTCTGTTATGGCTCAGCTAGGTAGTGTCTGCAGTACTCTGTGAGACTTCTCATACAAAAAGCTCTGAAAACCTTGCTGTTTCAGGTCAGTAAGTCAGGAACCTATCTAATACTTAAACTAAGGGAAACATCCTCACAGAGTGCTTAACTGGAAGCTATTTAAAAATTTAAGTTAAACCAAAGAAACTTGTTTCCTCAAGCTCAGGGCGTGCTGCCCTGCGTTTATTCTGCATATACAGACTTCTCCAAAGGGAGCACAGGGCATAAGATTCCAGGTTTGAGAACAGTCCATTCCATATAATCCTGAATTAACTTGCAAAAAGGCCAGCCAGTGTTGGTTAATGCCATTCTGGCTATGGGTTTAGTACATGCTGCTCCCTTTAATACTTCATTGCTCTACATTCTTAATTCACTTGAGGACTGTGTGTGCCCAGTTTTGGTGCAACATTCATATTTCACCTATCATGCAAAATTCCTTCAGCCATCACTAGCAGGTCTACGAGGAGATCTGGAGATATTACAGCCCTTACTCATAGTTTTAACAAAAGGCAGCTTGGTTTATTACTCTATCCCTAGCAAAGTATTTATGTTCAAAGCCATTATGTGCCAGAAAGCAGGCACAAAGTAGACTGTCCTTATTTCTCATGGCTGCTAAAAACCAAAGAATAGGTGGCTATATGAGAAGGGAACTAAGGTAGATACAGCAAAGGACACATCCCCTTCCATGTGTCACAGCTGTCACCCAATGCTTGCATGAACTGGAACTCAAATTTTAAGAAAGATTAAAGTTTAGAAATAAAAAATCTGCTCACTTTTTAACCGAAATTGAACTTGTGTTTCATGTGTGGAATTAGGAGACTTTCATAAAACCTCGTCTGGCCTTGGATGATTCTGAGGTATTTTTGTTGGGCCCCAAACTCTATAAACTAGCCACTACTAACAGCTTCCTTCTGTGAAAGGCTCTGGTTCAAACTACAACAAAACTCAAAGGCTAAGTCCAAAATAAACAGTTCCTGTAAAAGTAAATTGATAAATAGCTCCCCTGTAATCATATAATTAGTGGTACAATGTGCTAACCGCTTTTGTGAAAGCAATTTTAATGCTTGCCATTCACATTGTCAAAAATATCATTGACCCAGTTGCTTAAAAACAATTGCTGAAACGAATGTTGGTCTCTACTGTGGTTATTAATGCTGGGGCAGATCTTGCTGTATACAGAGAGCAACAGACCCTTCATTGGTACACATCCATGCTGTGTTTTTTTTATTATTTCCGAAGAAAATCTGGAGATTGAGGCAGGGTGGCAAGGATCCACATCTGGCCTGCTCACTTATCCCCAGTCATTGGATCCCCTGGCCAAACTTCCTACATACTGAGGATCAGTAGCTGGTAGGAAAAATTGTACAGCAACAAACTCAAAACTTTTGATATCTAAAGCTTCAGTAATACAACCACACTTCATAGAACACAGATGTGGTCCCCTCCCTAAGGGCTTTCTCACCATAGGGAGACTTCTACATTTACAAATCAGGTAAAATCCAGGATGACAAGAGAGACTTTAAGGAAATTTTGCACCCCTTACTGGGAAATAGAGATCAAGATTTTTAGAGCTAAGTAGAATTATGTCTAAAGAAATGTTGGAATTCAACCAATAGAAGCAAATACCCTCATTTTAACTTTATCCAAGATCATCATCAAGACTGCAAAACTTCTGCAGTCTGCAAAATGTTTTATCTTTGTAAAAGGTCTAGCCCTTATGTGTGAAAAGAGTTTTCCACTTGCCTACCATTAAGCCAGTAATTACAGAACAACATTTCTCAAGATGTAGAACATTCCTTAGGAAATGGACTAATTTTGGTGGGCAACCTTCCTAACAGAGGCTAAGAAGCCATTATTAAAAATCAAAGCTCTAACTCTTGTGGTTGTGAAAGGTGCCTGCAAAAAAAGGGAGCAATTGGCTAAGAAGGGTCTTCCTGCAGCTCTTACTCTCAGACATGCACTAAATCCACCAAATGCAGGAGATGCTGATGCCAGTACTGCTCATTATTTCACTACTAATTCAAGAACAAAGGAAGGAATGCTTAACGTTCCTTAGAAGGAATGCTTAACCCCGTGGTTCTGAGTGTAAACAGTAAAAAATGGTATATAATAAGGAAAAACCAGAATATACATATGCTAAGGTGTTTGAAGTAAAAAGCTCATGAAAAAGCAATGGGTTTGATTGATTTCACTTTGGAAATGAGCTCAGCTTTTAAAAGCCTGAGAAGTACTGTTACAGGAAGATGTAAAGATTTTACAGTAACAACAGATGCCCAAATAGCAACAAAGCACTACATACAAAACTCCCGACTTGCAAGCAAACAGCTGTGCGACCCACATCTATTATTTTCAACTCTCAATCTTCAACTCCTTGCCTCCTGAGCTTGAAAGAAAATTCTTTACTAATAAACCAATAAACCTACCTATAAATATTATCTTCCATTCAAATGTCATTTAACCATAGTTTGACCCAGGTAAGTGACTCCCAAGCTTTCTTTGTCAGCACACCTAGTTTCAGGACAATGAACCCAATTCTGGCTGATCACTCCCCATGAATGCTACAGCTTCCCTGCCTGGGAAACACTAACCTTAACTCTAAGACTTATAGGAGAATAAGCAGAAATGTCAGTGCATTCAGAAACAGGTGTATAGTCAATATACCTTTCACTTCGAGTTCTCAGTAGAAATACAGACACATTCGATCTCATACGCAGGTACACAAGTGTTCATTCAGCCAATCTATAATCTAAAGAAGATCTTTTTCCTACACCCTGGACAAAGAAAAAGGAAAAAAGGAGAAGCTTATATTGTTACAGATATTTTTATTCTAAATACTCAGGAAGAACTTTGATACTTCAGTGATGGGTTAGATGGAGTGTAGAAATAATTGTGCAAAAAATCATATCCAGGGCAGCAGCGTCAGGGTTTGATGTCTAAATAAAACAGTGTTCTGGCACATGCAGCTCCTGTGATGGACTTAGAAGAAGACAAACCAAATTTCAAAGGAACAGTAAGCCAAACCTATTAAATATAGACATGGTGTTGAAGCCAGTCATTCGGTCCTCACTAGTTCAAATGGTCTTCCATACCAACAGGGCTTGGAACCCAAGTTTTAGCAAAGAATGCCATTTAGCATCACTGGTGAAAATAAGGAAAATGAAGACTGGAGCTGCAAAAGCAAATGGAAAAATGTGATGTGGGATCAGGATTGCCAGGTGCTGTTTGTTGTGGAAAATAACCTAGAAAGTAACTTTGTCTATAAAATGGACAGTATATAAACTTTTACCAGAAAGATATTTTTTAAAAATAGCTCTAAATCAACAGGAAACACTGAGAAGGCTGGAATTCCGATTTGTATTCAGCCCTTCAATGACTTCCATTCTACAGTTATTCTTGTTAAGAACAACTCCTTTTCTACACATCCACACTATTAAAAAGCACGATGACTTCCAAAGACCATCACCTGCAGGCTGGGTGTCAGCTCCACTCACAGATCATACCATGCAAACACTGCAATTTCCACCCAGTCTAGAGAAATGCAGCTTAGCACAGATCTAGGAATAGATGCTAAATCCAAAGCCAACACACTGTTACATGAAGCAGGTAGTATATCCACTTGTTTGCTTTCTACTCCTTTTCTCACTTTGAGCACATACTGCCTTTTGAAAAAGTAGAATCAGGATCTACTCAATCTTCATATTTTTGTAGTTTTAACAGAAAACAAGAGTTAAATCCTTTCATGACACATCTGTGTAGAACAGAGTAGAAGAAAACTTGATCATGTTGGGGAAGGCATGGGGGGAAGAGGAGGCAATAGACTTTCATTGCATTGTTCCGGACATGCAGGAAGAAAGACAAAATGCAAGGGATGTGGTTTATTTTGGCTGCAGCTTTATTAACTCAGCTCCTCTGGGAACTAGCATCAATAACTTGTACAGTACAGGTCGTCATTCTTTCCATAATCATTCCCACCTGCTGGAGAGCCGCAGTTGGCCTCCTTTCTCCCATCACTCCTCCCCTCACTCCTTGCACCCCCACCTCCACAGCTGGTCACCAGCTCGCTACTGACCACCATATCCCCCCAAAAAAGAGTAAAGTGGCTTGAAGATACAATTGATTCCTTGCTGTTAGAGACTTTAGCAATGCTTACTCTCTCTCAGCTTTTTACCTTTCTCCAATTCTCCCTTCAGTTCCATTTTATCATACATGCAGATCTCCGTGGAACAAATGCCAACATTGCACATCTCCTGAATGGAGGTGACAGCAACTAGGTTGGCTGAGCTTGTCCACCCCTCCACCCTGTTCCCCAGAGAGTTAACAGTGCAGATTTGAGGCTAGGCATAAAGCTGCTATCACACTCTGTGTATACAGACTCAGCAAAGTGCCTCAGATAGAAATAAACACCTTTTATCCAGAATTCAGATTATCTGCCTCAGATAGAAATAAACACCTTTTATCCAGAATTCCGATTATCATGACATTTAAAATTGCTGTAACAATTTGAAAATACCATTTTAAATAGCAAAGGAAGTGGGTTTTTACACTGGTCAGAGAAAGTGAGAAGCAGAGAACAATCTAATCGTCAGGATTTTTATATACACATCAGAAGATCTGTTGACTTGCACATTCTCAACTTCATTCTTTGGCTCTAAGAATGGACATGATACCTGCAAAGAGGGAGACCGGAGGGCTTGGAATGAGAGGGACAATGCGTTTCACGAGTGTCGAAACTGCGTCTGAGGGAGGATGTGCCTATTGACTGTCTGCACACACAATCAATCCCATGGGTTGTTCACCCATCAGGTTTATATGAAATGTGTGTCTGCATGTAGACCTGCTCCCCACATTTTCTGGCAGGAAGATGGGTCCTGTGTGTGCAAATTCTGTGTGGAGGAATGAAGGATGAACAAATACAGCAAGAATTACACTCCCATCAAAAGTCTGTCTTTTAAGAAAATTGCAAATATACCATCAAAAGCACACACAGAAAAGGTTTTCTGATATAACGCCAGCCATTTATCAGGTAAAAGGCACAAAAATGTCTGTGGAACATTCCATCTGGTATTCCAATATTATGATCACTGCATCTTAAAAAACAATCAGTCTATTTTTGTACTTCTGTTCGTCTAAGAATTTTTTTTATTTGTTTCGGCAATGTATCTACATTTTCTATGAATTATCACTGAATGTGGGAAAGGCTTCCTAGGACCTTCAGTGCAACAAATGTGTTTGGAAATATTTATATTTCTTAAGCCATTAAAATGCAGTTGTAAGCAGTAGCCATGCTATCACTGCCATGTCATTTTAGACAATTATCTCCCTTCTACAAATAACAGCTAGTGCAGACCCACTGACCCTTCTCCCTTCTGACCTAATTCTCTTTTCTCCTCTCTTACTGCTTCAGTAACCAAATTGAAATAATTAAAAGCTATACCAGTTTTAGAGGCAGTATAAGACCAGAAATGGAGCAATTCCCACTGACTTTAGAGAAAATGGGACACCATTATGCATGATGCTGGCTCCAGGAATACAAAATTAGGAGGACTTTGCATTTCTGCTTTCATATTTATTTATTTTTCACACACAACTCATTAGTAAAATCAACTGCATAAAGAAAAAATGCATTAATAAAAATGGAACACATTTTCATCTGTGTTTTATATTTTCTAAGTTAATTCCCTTGAAAATGAAATACATAATTGAAACAGAAATTATATATTTATTGCTCACAAAAATATATCATGCACAAGATGTTGAATGTTGAACTACTTAGAGAAATTTACTCGTTTGCATTTTTCACATGAAGTTGCATTATGGGAATTGATGGATCTTTTCTGGAATCAAGGACATTTGTCTCTGTTCCCAAATGCAGAAGAATGGAAATATAGTATTCTATCATTATGCTGTGCTTGGTCCAGGTCCATTCAATTTTTTTCCTCATATTTTGGAAACATACAGACATGAAAACCAATGTCTGCCTGGCCCAGCAGGAGATAGTAAAATACTTCACAAACACCAGATGGGATTTTAACAACGTTTGTAAAACATAAAACGCTTGAAGCATTCTCTGCAAACCGAAAAACTGAACATGTTTCAACTCATTATAAGTCTTTTTTTTTCACCTAGTGGATTTTTTAACATTTGTATTATAATACTGACACTAACAGATCTCTGATGTTCAAAAGAAGACTTGAAAATCAATTACTTTGGAAACTAATATTGATATAGATACTTGTGTGATGTCACCAGTGTAAATACTATGTTATCTTCATAAAGTGACTGCATGGTCTCAATGCTGGGAAAAAAAAAACCAAACTATATTTTTGTTTCATTCTTCTATTAAATAACAAAGGCATTTGTGGGTTTCAAGATACTGTATTATGTTTATGTTTCTAACCATCAGATAACACTTTAAAAGTACAAAAGTAGACTGCCTATCCATCATCACATCGGAAGAAATAATAACGAGCTCCTACTCCTCCAGGATTAGGAATGCTGCTGAATGGAAAATTTAAGAAAGCAGCTTTTACCACAAGATACAAAATTATTTAAACTGAAATTGTCTGGGGGAGATGAGCCAAAGGCACCAATTTTCTTATTAAAAAAGGGAAACATTTCAAAAGCATTGAGAAAAGTTATTTAGAGTATTTTCTAACTAATTTTCTGTTAGTTCAGTTTTCCTTTCAAAGCCATCATCTGAAAATATAAGGCAGCAATAGCTGAAATAATATCCTTTAAAATGGAATTATATATTTAGAAAGAATCAAAAAGAGCAATTCATGTCAAAGTAATAGTAAGTTCACAACCATTCTGAAATTTCAACATAGTGCTCTGATAATGGATGAACAGAACCGTCAAAATCTTGAAAGTCTTCCCAGGATGGAAAATCATGTAAAGCTGTACACAACAATTAAGTTAATTTTCATGCAATATAATGTAATGTAATTCTCTAAAAGGAGAGACTACCTGTTCTCTTAAAACTAAATAGCATTTGAATTAACTCAACAGTTGAAAGCATACCGTACAGAAGTATTCTTATTGCCCTTGCTAAACATTTCTGCTTATAGGGTACCTGCTCTTTCCCAAACAAAGGATATGCAGCTCCTGTACAATTTGACAATTTGCTGCCTCCATCAGACCAAGCAGTTATTCCAGGCCTGATCTGTCACTAGCGCTAACAGGCAGAGGTGTACGCTCTCCTGATCCAGGAGACCTGCTCTTGGTAAGCTGCACAGTCACACTTTATGGTTCCCCTTGGATGCAGTTTCTTGCCCCCCCAGCAGCACAGTCATCTGAGTTTAACCAAAGGGCTCTCTTTTTGTCATGCACTGAAGACGGAGCTGCTGCACTCCCAGGGGAAGTGGCAGCCAGTGACTCCAGAGAGCCTGGAGTTTCTCACCTCCTGGCAGAATACTGTGAGCAAACAGGACAGTAGCACTGGCTATGCTCGAGAAGACAAGAGGTCGGAGTGTGACCACTGAGTGTAAACGGAAGGGTGGCTTTGTGTGAGGCAGGAATTCCAAAGTCCTGCAAGAACTCAGATGAGCCAAACTCTTACCCACCCTGGGGGACACTTCTGCATGGGCCTGGTGGCAACTTCAAGGGCAATCAGGGTCACACTGAAGTATTAAGCAGCACAAGATGTAATGGAGATAATGGTGGAAAATTGCTTTTTTGGCTGCTTCTTCAAGAATTAGGCACCTCATTTAATGCAGTTTCAGCAATCTTCAGCTTAGGGAACTAAGTGGTGGTAATGCAAAATAGCTTAGCTTAGAAAGATTTAATTCCAGACATGCCTATTGCCATCTGAAGGTACTTAGGAGAGTGTGGCAGTCTAGATATTTTTGCATTAGGTTTACCAGATTCTCTCAGTTGCAACTTATATTTATCATGTAATTTTAAAGAGGTGTCAAAAGAATTGTGGCCCCCTAGAATATGCCCCTTTTAGTTGTGACTCTTGGATGACTTTATGCATAAAAGGGCAGGGTGTTGAATGAAGTAAAGCCACAAATGAGTTACGCATAGTCATCTTTAAACCAGACAAGTATTTAGTGCCTTTAAGTTTCCCTATCCCTTTGCACTGCAGGCCAGATTTTCATAAGGTGAAGCTTGATAGCCTTGTATTTTATGAGCCTAACTTCTGCATCAGAAAATGCCACAATTGCACCCTTAAACACAGCTTTATTTCAAGAAAACACGTGGATATTTGTGTGACTGCAGGACCAGTGAGGTCCTGAATTCGGTTTGAACCTTTCCACCAACTTCAGTGGGATTAATGTCAACAGTAAAATCATATTTTTATTAAGAAATGAAAGATTTCTGTAGAGAGTTGCATAAAACAAACAACAAAAGGATGGAGTCAGATACGTCATGATGTCTGGCTTGCTTTGTGAAAATCCTACACTGAAGGTCATCCAAGAATGATTTCAGGAGAGGCAGTGCTGGCATAACATTTTTGTTATGTTTTTTGTAGAGTTGGTTGTTCTATTAATTTCATAGCAGATTTTGCTATAGCAACTGAAATGTTATGAATTATTAATTGATTATTTTCATTCTCTTTTCCTGTGGTGCATTATTGTACTTTCTGAGGGTTTCATGTGAAGTGCAGTTTGTGCATTTTGGTTAAATATTTTCAGACTAGTAACACTATCAGGATAAAGAAAAGCCAAAATAATTCTACTCATGAAAATTTTATTTTGGTTAAGTAATGTATATATATGTACACATGCTACACATTTGGCTGCATCCATTTACAGACAAAATCTGCCTTCATAGAAATTTATGTGCTGAAACAAGGGACAAACTTTAAAAGCTGGAACATTTCAATAGAGATCTTTTTATAACAATCCTATAATTTGAGTTACTCAGTTCCACATGTGGCACCCCCTTGACAACTACAGCAATTGTGAGTCTACAGTCACAGACTTAGAAATACAGTATATATTCCTTAGTGATAGAGATATAAACAGTCAGTGTCCTGAAGGAATTCACAGGATAAATCATATCTCACTATGCAGTTCTTTACTAAAATACTCTCTGTAAAACTCTGGTCTTTGAGTGCTTTTATTTCACAAAGCATTAACACATTTTGTATCAGTTTTATTCAGTATACAAGTTAAAATATGTTTTTGCTTCCTTTTGTAAATGCACCCCTCCAAACTAGGCCTGAAATGTAAAAGTCAAAATAGATTTTCTCAAGTTTATACTCATCAGTATCACCAGCAGAAGATGCTTCACAGCTGAAGCTCCATTAGAAATGCTATTGTGCAAGACTGAAAATAAGTCAAATCCCTCTCACTAAATTCGTTGGCTCTTCAGAAAAAAAAAGCAGCTAAAACATCCTGGCAAGGGCTGTGCTACCATTGGAACAGCTGCAAGCACCGCTGCTCACACATGGCTGTAGAAGGATCTGCTGCAGGCTGCTTCCCAGGGCCTGCCTGGTGGTGCCTCAGCTTGTATCCTGTCCTGCACTGGCTTGCTTTCTGTGTCATTTTAGGCTTCAGGGCTCCTTAGCCAGTGCTTCACAAACCATGAAGAAGCCCATAACTACAGAGCATGAGTCCTGTGGCCCTCTGGCTTACATGAGAACCACCCTCTAGGGACCACACTCATCCTTAACGTCAGCACAGCGAGCTGGCAAAGCTCACCAGATAATAGAGGCAAACAATCAGAGGAAGAATGAATCATTTTTAGTGCACAATTACTGTGAATTTGAGTTTATTCACAGTAATTTTCCTCAGAATTGCTTACATGCAGAGGAGTAGGCGCTGAACTTCAGTGGGAAATGGGAAGCTGTGTCTGCCTTTGCCTCCTTTGAAAATGGCTCTCTGTACATTAGTTTGGATGCAGCAAGAAAAAAAGTCATTTTTTCTAATTTCTTTTTGGCTGTAGAACAAAACTGTCGATTACTTTTGCTCTGTGTGTATGTGTCCAGATGCTGCTTTTCAAGTAACACATCCTACCCAAGCTCCACATTGTGACTCCATCCATGCCTAGAGCCTTCAACTGTACTAAATTCTCATCCCCATCTTCCCTTTCTCATCCAAAAGAGAGTATGAGGCTGCATGAGTCCTGAACTACATCACTTTTAATGAACCCAAATGCTAACTGCCCTTTCTGCATTTAAAAATTTACATCTGGAAACAATAATAAAGTAACTTCGCCTGTAAGTAACTCTATCCATGCTACTTACAACTTAAAGAACATTTCATTTTTATTTCTATTTAAATAATTTGAGTAAGGTATCTCTGAGATGCTGGCTGGTTCTCCTTGTCTTGGCTGAAGGACACAGTGCACCCTTTCAACCTTCAAATGTGGTCTTTCTGTCTCTTCTGAAAGAAATTACTAAGGAAAGCCAGCGATGTTGGTTCACCTGCCTTCTTCCCTAAAACCTATTATTCATAATTTGGAACGCCTACCTGATGACTGTAAAGGCACAAGCTACTGGCTGAGATTCAGTACATTTCAGCAAATGTTATCCCATGTTATTATTACAGCAGACAAACAGAATGTGCAGAAGAAATTATTTCAAAAGAATCTATGATTGCAAAGCAGATATACCTTATATAAAATGAAGCTAGAAAAACCCCCCAGATTTCATAGAATGTATACTGTATTTTAATGAACAGTGCATGCTTCTCACAGGATTTTTTCAGGAAGCATATGGAATATTTTATCTTTTGCATTTTGTGATAGGATCAAATAGGCTAAAACACAGAACTGAGAGTAGGGTAATCATATTCATATTTTTACACCACATCTTGGAAACCCAGGCATTCATGTCAACAAAGTATTGTGTTCTCCAGTACATTGAAAACAAAATCTAATGGCTAAAGCTGTGCTCCTTTTTTGGTTTCAGAAAGCAACTTCTTTGATTCTTGAAGTGCATCTCTACTCTGCAGAACTATTTAATGCAGCCACTTGGCAATTTGCACAACTTGTGGATGTGGTGCTTAGGGACGTGGTTTAGTGGAACTTGGCAGTGCTAGGTTAATGGTTGGACTCAATGACCTTAAGAGTGTTTTGCAATCTAAATGATTCTGTGATTCTATGGCACGAGCTAGCTCAGCTTTGCATGTGTCCTGAAAGATTTATCTGCTCAAAGCCGGCTCAGGTATTTCAATACAGAAATACAGAGGCATGTAAACACCCCTGTTCTGTATCATAATATAGCCCTTGTGAGTCAAAATTTCCACTGACTTAAATTAAAAATAGCATAATAGAGTATGGACTGACAGATTGGCTTTCTATTTCTATTATCAGATTATTTTTTCTTTGGTGACAGAAAAACCAAATCTTGAAACCTCACCCTTCAAATTCCAGTATTTTCCATTGTGTGCCTCAAAGCCAGGTATAATGGCAGAGGAGTACCTTAGGTGAGGATGCTTTCAAAGCAGTTTTTTTTCTCCACTCATTGCCTGCATAGAGCTTAGAGGGGTACATGTTGCCTTAATGGTTTGAATCTAGGTAAATTGTGCACAGCTATCTAATAAATGCTGTTTATACGGGAAGCTTCTAAGGTAATCACATACAGCAGTGAGCTCAAAAAACCTTCAGTTTATAAAATACATATACATACATACATACATATATATATATATTTATAAAATGAAGACTAACTATATCTATAGTCTGTTGTCCTGGGAACATCTGGGTGTCTGCTGAAATACTGAAGATGCAGGTGGTTAACAAACCTGAAGGAATATTATCTGGTTTCTGTGTAGTATCTACTATTATCATGCCCATTTAAGTATCAAAAGGATAAAAAGCTTACAGATGTGCTATAATGACCACAATTATTTGAAGTGCATTTACATTATACTACAAAGTAAATCTAAGAGCTATTGTGACAGGTGTTACACTACCATCTGGAAATGGTAATAGCAGCTGCACACCTTTCTTCACTCTTCTGATAGGCTCCACTGGCCAGTACTCCCATTAATCCCTTGGACTACATTGTAGGTTCAGCATTTTCAGCAAGTATCCCTGAACAAAGCAACCTGTAAAACATACACTGACTTCAAAGCCAGTTTTACAAATGACATTTGTAATGCCAGTTCCTCCAGGTAAACAGAGGGGCAACTTGCAAAAATATTCACATGAGGTTTCTCCAAGCTACCTCTGTAGCTTCTGATTGTGATTTTTTTCTATTTTCTGAAAAACCATCTAGTAAATCGAGGGTATTGTGACCAGGCTATCTGAGGATACAGTGCTCTCATCCGGACTATCATCACAGAACTATCAGGGTGTTTTTTTAACCTTCCTTCTCATACCTGCTAACCTTGTAGCTGGGTTCCTCACTGCTAACATGTGACAGATTTCGTCGCCCTGTTTCTTAAAAAGTTCAGAGGGTTCTGTCAGAATTGCCCCTTGCATACTGAGTTTTAGTAACTCCCCAAAAAGTCCCATCTTGAAATATATCTTGTAATAATTCTGGCGTCATGTTGGTAAAGGCAGTTTTCCAGAAGATTAGCAGAAAAAGAACATCCTTTCTTTCAGTTACCCCTAATGGAAGTCACAGCACAGGTCCAAACACACCTGTAACCTGACATGTCCATGGCAGGATGATGGGAATCTGTTGTGTCAAGATGATCTCACTGCTTTTTCACGTATAATTCAAACTCATCAGGTGAAAAACAAACTCCATATCCATCCACAGACTAAAGAAATGAGAAAATCACACTGGACGCTGGAGTGAGAGAAGAGAAGGAAACATTCAGAGGTTAAGTTTAGCCTTCAAAGACCAGATTTTCAAACTATTTCCATTGTTAACAGAAGGAGGTAAGCTGTACTGGAGGGAAATGCCAAAAATGCCTAGATGACGGCTTCCACTCTGTACCATCTTCTCACTCTTGGAGTATTGTGTGTTGCCCTGCTTTCCTCTGACACTGGAAACTTCTCTTTCAAACAAATTATGTGCTTCTGTCCACTATTTTGGGGAAGTAAGGAGAGTTCCTATTCATCTATTCTCTCTCCCATGCAGTGAACGGTTGTGTCAAGCAGCTCTGTGATAACTGTGGGTCACAATGAAGGGTGTTAAAACCATTCCCTTTCATCTAGCCTGTGATGTCCTTCCTCGGTATAGAGGGATGTCAGAGATGATAACCTGAGTCCTCTGGCTAAGAGATAATGTGCAAGATTGCTTTTGAAATGAGATGTATGTGGTTTTCCACGGCTTCATTAATAGATGGTACAAGGGGACATGCAGCCATTTTCCTTAATGACCGAGGAGGTGCCCAATCTGCAGCCTTGTCCTCTGCACCTGTACCTATCACACCTCTCTTCTAGCAAAGGCCTGCTGGTATGCAAAGTGCAGAAAGGGGGCCCAGGCTTCTCTCTTTACACAAGCAGAATATCATTTTCTACCTTGGAATCTAAAAGGCTGTTCAAGATGAACACGGGGTTAAAGGCTATATTTTACAAACTCCTGTTCAAAAGTTTAATCTTTTTCCTCACACATAGAACAGAAACACAGAGCAATGTATGCTGGAAGGACTTAAAGAGGTTACCTTGTTTCATCTCCAGCTCAAGGACCAAATTTAGGTTAGGTGTCTCATGGCTTATTCAGTTGACATCTAAAAAAAATCAATGGATCTTGAGATAAATTATCTCCAGAATCTAGGGGTGGCTAAAAAGAAGTGGGAGAGGGAATATTAGTTTACTGCTGAGTTTTTCAGAAGGGCTAGGAATAGTTAGTCTGCATCCTCACTTCTCCATTTCTCGCTCCTCTCCTTTAGTACCTGAAATGACAAAAAGTAAAAACTTGTTTCTATCCAGTATTTTCTTTTCTGGTCTATTTGTTGTTTTTTCCACCATAAAACTACTATTACTCCAGAGTGCCTGAGCATTTCAAATGAAAGTTTTATATTTCTGATGCATTTTAAAGATTATATTAAATCTCTTCTAATAGGCACTTGATTATATTTTTGCCTCAAAGTGTAATCGGTTGAAATAAGCTGCAACTCGTGTCTTTCAAGTCTACTGCCGGGAGCGCCTGGAGGCGAAGGGCTCAGAGCTCCAGCAGCAACCAGGAGAGGGAGCCCATGCTTTTAGCTTGGTCTTGTCTCACTGACGGCGGGAGCAACGTGAAAAGGCAACATCAAGCGTACAGATTCTGAACAGATAAACTCCAGTTTTGATAAGAGTTGGTAGCCAAATTACTTTTTAATTCAAGCAGAAGTATCTATCTCTTGGGTGTGCGTGCTTTTGGCAAAACAATAAATAAAATCCGCACCTTCCAGTAATAAACTGTTAAAAAAATTAATTGGTATGAATACACAAATATATGGGAAACCATTCAACTTCTTCACGGATAAGCTTGGAGATATGGTTGGAATCTATTAATTAGCCCTTGGCCTCATTTGCCTTTTCATCTGTCACTTCTTTTTCAAAAGTCAAACTAATGACTTCAGCTACTGCTTCATACTGCTTCATTGTCAGTTCAACCACAGCTTTAGACTCCAGTGTTACAAGCAAATCTATGCTTTGTCCATATGAAGATTCCCAAAGAAGTCATATAATGTACAATAAATAGATTTATAATATATACCTGTGACTTTTCCAAAAACTAGTTCATCCTTTTCATGTCTTCATGAAATCTAATTGCTTGTATTGCTTGGTTTTATGTTTGGTTGTTTGGGTTTGTTTTTTTCTCAAATAGCTCTTTTGTTATTGAAGAGACAGGTAGTCTTTGTGTGAAAGCAACAATAAACATACTTTTCATGTTTTATGGGTATGCTTTTACAGAAGTTTCTCTGAACAGTTTCCATTCACTTAAACACAATTCTAAATTTGCTAGGTTTTACTCTGGCGAGGTACTGAGATAGAAATAGAAAGAATAGCTTTGCATGCCAAATACGATGGCACTCCCACAAAAGCCTCTGTAATTTAGATAGAACACAGTAAATAGCATTATTTGAGAAATATCTGCACCTGTTATAACATTTTCTTTTTATCTATCAACCCAAAGCAGCTGTAAGAGATGAAATAACTCAGTCTCACTACATTAACTTCTACACATCAAAATAATTTGATGATAAAATTAACTTAATGTTAAATTTAATGCTGTCACTTAGATATTCTCAAAAAATAAAAATTAAGAGTTCTTACTACATAGAAAAAGCTTCTCTTTAAAAATGCCATGGGAAAAACTTTGCTGATATACTGCTGACCAACTCTAAAACAGGAGGAAATTCTAAACATTAAAGCTCCAAAGTAAAATATAACACAAATTATCTAATTCAATCAGCACAGTAGATCTGAATTTAGGATTTCAAAATACGCTTAGGTACTCTAACTTTTGAAACTCCTTTTAAGTTTTTCTCAACTTTTAATCAAGTTGTTCAAAGTTAGAAAGCAAAACCTGCTTGTATCAAAATTAGCAGTTAGATTTTGAAAGCACAAATAAATAGAAATACCACATTTTGAAGATTTCTGAGCACAAATGAGCATTACTAAAGAGTGGTGTCTGATTTGACACCTGTATTCACCTGCAAAATCACCTGTAAATAATATGCTTCTGCCCGAAATAAAGTTTGATACATAAAATGTTAATGTTAATACATGTTAATGTATATACATATTACAATGCTTAATCTGACAACTCATCCTTGACCTCTGACACTATATAGACGGGGCAAATTTTGCTCTCTGTTACAAATGGGTCAAGCTGTAAGTTGTTGAGGGGGTAGAAGTCTGAAGCAAAATAAGCGGACAGTTGAATTCTGTTGCATGGCCACAAGCAACACAACGTCCTTAATGCAGTCTTTCCTCTCCTTCCAAATCATTTCAATTGTGTTAAGTGCCCATGTACAAAGAAATACTCCCTAAGCTCATCAGCCAACAGACCTAACATTTCTTACTTTTTCTGTAATAAGATTTTCTAAAATTGTGGATGGGGAGTACTAGTAGTAGTAGTAGTTGTTGTTGTTGTCGTTGTTGTTATCCTTATCATTATTATCATTAAATGCATTAAGTGTCTGTTTGTTTCACAGATGAAGATGTGTTCCCTGAAAAAGAAAACCTATAACGGAAATGAAAGCGAAAACATACAAATACATTGCTTTTGACTTGTCGCACTTGAAATCCATTCCAAGGGGCCAAACTGAAAAGTAATTACTTTTCAATATGATGCATTGCTTTCTCCCTTTGTCATTTTCTTTCTCTTTTTAAATTTTCAATTCCATCTGTTTTTACCGTAGTTCACAGAAATATTTCAGAGAAAAATTAAACTTGACCAAGTGCTCCTTTCTATACCACTGCTGCTTCTGCCAGATTCCAAGTGGCATTAGACCAAAATGGTAAGTACCAATTTACTTCCAATCTTCTGTTTCACCAGTCTCAGGGGCTCATATATTGGGCCAAATGCAGACCAAAAAATGTACATAAGCAGAACATACTAAACCTGACCTTTTCATATGAGTCCTTGTTTGCCAGTGTTTCCTGTATGTAACTTCTCAGGGTTCTGATGTATTGCAGCAGCAACACTAATTGTAATCAATGCCAGGATGCTTTAGCATAGCAGCCCTGATTTAACTATCCACAAATACATGAAATCATTAATGCAGGTGCTTTGAACCACCTTCTGGAGGAGTCTATTACACTTAATCAGCTTCAGAAAGATGCCTGGGAGATTAAATTTGGGTGGTATAAACATTCTCTTCTCATATCCTACTGTCTCCATTAATTGCTAAAGAAATGTAGCCAAACCCTCAGAGGCCCAAGTTGTTAACAGAAATAAATACACTGGCTTCCGTGGTCCAGGTCCATATAAATTTGGATTTCTTTCAAGCAGTCTTTTAAAACAAAATCTCTGCAGCAACTATGCATTTGGAAATTTCAGTTCTCATGACTGAAATTGAAACTGAGCAATTGGAGGGATATCCCAACCATCCAGTAGGGGAAACTATCTGGCGGAGAGGCTCAAAGGTTCCCTGGGAGATTTCAATGGCCAAAGAAAAGAGTTCTCCCAGCTTGAAGCAAGAAGCCAGCAATTGCCTTGAGCAGGTACCTCTCTGTCTGCAATGATGACAGATGAAGCTAAATGAAGCAACACCCGGCTCCCTGTTTTGTAAAGAGGTTAGTGTCATGGGTCTGTGCTGGCACTCTGTTGAGATGGGATTTATAAATATAAAACTCTCTCAAATAAGTAGCTTGATCCAAAAACAAACACATCTCAAAACAAATGTGCCTGCCCTAAAGTCAGCTAACCAGCCTTGCCAAGGAGCAGAAAAGCAATGCAATGCAATGCATGTCATAAACATGTTAATGTTATGTAAGGCCCTGATTCTGACATTCAGTCCAGAAATATATCTCTACATCTTTCAAAAAAATTTAGCACAAATACATAGCAATTCACAGAGTACTAATACTATCGGGGCAGTGTTTGCAGAAGAAAGAGCACAGAAACTTGAGAGTTGTGTATTTCAGCGGACTGAATTTATTGCATGTACCAAGACCTCTTGCCTCTTTCTCTTGCAAGTGTCTTGTGGGCCACCTTCTCTCCTCTTCTCTGTAAAGACCTCCCTGTCATTCCCCCGCTCTAAAACTCCTATTTTCTTTACTGATTCCTTCCTCAGGAAGCATGCAAAGGCTCCATGTGGTTTCTGGGACTGAACAGTGAGTGTGTGTACCTCATCCTCACACATCAATAGTACGTATTCCAGCCCAGACTCACAGTGTGTCAGTGACTTCTCTGTGCTGCATGCTTCCAGTTGCTTTGGACTGGAGCGAAGAGGAGAGAGGAAGAGAGGAAGGGAGAGTGTTTTTCCAAAAATCACCATAGTGTGCAAGAGTGCTACACACACACACACACACGCACACTCACACCCTCCACTCACAGATTGGGAAAAACTATGGAACACTGAGGTAGAATAAGTGGGAGAAAGAATTAGATCCATAGGCAAAGGCTGTGACAAAGAAAGGCAAAACATTTGCTAGTTTTTTGGGGCTTTGTTTTTAAGTCTGAGAAAAATCATAAATATATTTACCTTAAGCCCATTAAAAAATAAAAACTTAATGAGGAGTTTGCAAGTACAATTCCTGTTAGTCCTCCAATTGTGAATAGGAAAATAAAGCCTAGGGCTCATAGCATTGGTGGGTCTCATTTGATTGTACCTCTGTGCAGCGTGGCTAATCAGCTAAATACTTTAATACCAATTGAGATGGCGATAATTATAGTGGCTGATGTGAAGTACGCCTGAGTATCTACGTCTCCATTCTCTTTTTCCAAATACAAGGTCTCATCCAACTCACTCTCATCTTTCTGTAAACATCTGTGCTGCAATCATTCTTCCTCCCTTTGTTTCACGTCCCCCTGTATAAGGCTCCTCCTCTCTTCAGCTCCTTGGCAGCTGGAGAGATCCCACTTTTCCTTTATGATGGTTGCTCAACCCAAATTCTTGATCCGTTCCCTTCCTCAGAAGAAATAGCATTTCTTGCACATCCATGTGTCTCTGGAAGGCACCGGTGGAAGCTTTGTGGATATGTTGAAGGTCACAGATCTATATTTTGCTCCTTCCCTCCCTTTGTGTCATTTTACTCTACTGCAGATGGGACTTCAGAGACTCAACAGAGGTGTATCCTGACAGTTTATCACCACGGCACAAAGTGTGGATGAAGCACGTGAGCCACAGAAAAAAGGACACTTCAACAACTGTTCTGATTAACTATAAAGCTTTGGGAATTAATTTTGCACTGGGCAGTATGCAAATAGCTTTCAAGAACTTCTTGAAAAATTAAGTCCCATAAGACATTTCCCATCTGATTTATTCCAAAGTTCTAGTCAATAATAGGAAAAGCTCAGCTGTCAAGAGGACAGAGATGTTTGAAATGTTTTGGTCTCACTCACCAACAAAAAAATCTTGACTTCCCTCTCTGCAAATAAATTTGCTTTATCTGTGCTTAGCCTCAGATGACAAATACAAAGAGAAAGAAATAAAAACACAAGCCTCTCCCTCCTTCTGGAGGGCAATTTACAGGAAAACAAGGTATCATACCACATATAAAGCCTTCTGATAATTTGTCACAATCAGGTGATTCTCACATAAATTTCTTCCTTTCGTATGGTAGCTGATCCCAGAATGACTAAAGCTATTTCAACCACCACAAAAAAGAAAAAGAAGTACAAAAATATTACTGTGACCTCCTTCAAACAACTACAAAACAATGTAATCACTCATTATACAGTATCATGCAAATTCACTTCAAAACCACAGGAACCCCAGGGTGTTTGCCACACAGACACAGTGGGAGTAGGAGGGAAGAATTGGACAGAATTTCTATAGGTGCTGCTAAATTAAGAAATTACTCTATTCATATACATGGTAGGTATAAACTCTTATCTTTTACTCAGAGCAGAATGCAGATTAACACAGCACATACAGGACACAGAAATACACCATGCCTCTCAAAGGTTTGACATTTTACAAGAGTTTAAGGAAAACAAAAACAACCCTGCAACCCTCCGTGAACTGGAGCTAACTTCTTCGAAGAAGTGGAAGTATTGACTTTCCGTGGGAGTGACGAACTTTCGTCGCATTAAGTGAAAAATATTTTGAAGACCTCCCTCAAAGTCCCACTGACAAACACCACAGAATGCAGAGCTCTCTGAATTTAACCATAGTGCTAAAATGCACAGTAGTGCATTTCTAAATGTTCGGTTCTGACACCTTCTGTTATATGGAACAGGTAGTTATTGATTACTTTTGTGGGGCGAGAAAGTAGAGACCCAAGACTATGCAATTCAGGAAACTGTCAAAGGGATTCCTCCATCACAACATACCCGTCAAAAATTCACATCCTGCTTTCAGTCCTTTCAGAGAAATGCTTGAGCCCACTAGGCATTTGGAATCAAACCTTCTAGGTGTTCTTCTGCCCATGAAAAAACAGGACAAATCAGTTCAGAGACCTGCTGCAACAATTTACTTACTATCAGAAGGCATGGTTAAGGCTATACATATTTATATAAATATATAAAGGCTATATATAGATATAAACACCTAGCTAGAGGAAAGCAACAGTTGATTTGACCTGCCTTGCTGGCACACTCCCAGTTCTGCACCTTTCTGAAGAAACTGTATCTTAGCTGTGGATGTGATTGTCTGGGGCTACAAGTGAGACAAACTCCGAATGGGCAGTTAGATATATCTTGAGAAAATTAGACTTAATGAGCCAAAAAGAATGCTCTTGTCTGTTTTCAAAGTTTAGTTGTTCTGATAAAAATCTTGTTCCTCATTTAATGCCTTACCATTCTTCATGCATCTCTAGACATAACTTACACATTTTCCTCTTTCTTCTTCTGGCTTTACCTGAGACATGCGGGGATAAGGTAACAGGCCAGTAAATGTTAGAGTTTAAAAGTTTCATTTAATGTAAAATTTAAAGGACATAGTTTCTGTGTTGGTGAAATAGTCACTTTTGCAGCCTGGCTGTGATTCTTTGAATGATGTCACATCCACCCCAACTCAAAATAATGGGAGGCTCCCTTCATATACCTTATTTTCACATTTTCACCCTAACACATGGATTTTATTTCCTAAACAGAGAATTACTGTAACAATCAGCTTTCATTTCCTGAAAAAAAAAAAAATTCAGTAAATCTGCAGCCTACATATTTACATTTTTCCCTTGTTTCTTTCCCAAATTTCTAACTATTAAAATGTGCTTGAGTAATCCTGACTTTTGCACTAATGTTGCCAACTTTACAATCAGATATTTTCAGACTAAAAATAATGTTCATGCCAGCACTTGCTCCAAAATAATATGGATAAGCCAACTGTCACTGCATGAATTGTAACAGTAATAATACTTTTTTTTTCTATTTTTGTCCCTTCTTCCCATAAGAAAGTTGGCTATTGAAGCAGATATCAAAAGAATCCAAGCAAATCTTAGCCGTCAGATGTTTCCATTGAGTCCTACCATCACACTGACCACAGAACTGCTGATGGAAGCTTGCAGCTAGATGGCAGTGTGCCAAACTAAAGAATCAATATGAAACTGACTATTTCCAATAATGCATGACATACCATGCCTTAAATAGCATGAAAACCAAAAAATAAAAATCCATAATGATAAAATAAAACCGTCCATAATATTTTTCAGACTGAAAAGCTGTAGCCAGGTGGTAAATTGAGCCAGACCAATTTAAAAAATCTTGTATTTCATTCTGGTTCAGAGAGTGACTCTACCCTTACCATCCTACATTTCAGGTACCAGCTCTTATCACTGTGTAAAACAGAAACAGTGCAATCTGGCTTGGTTTGAAGAACACTGTATGGCTTAATAAAGGCATGTAAATACTTGTGTTAGCTCAAGGTCCTCCGCAAAACGGGACAGATAACATGATGCAAATGAATGTGAACATGACACCAACAGGTAAATGTGGAACCAAATGAACACAGCATGTCAATTGCCTTCTGCTCTATGTACAAAATGTCTGTCTAGTGATAAATAGTAACGCATGCCCCATTCTCCAAGGCTAGCTGGGATAAAAGGACAAATCAGGTGTCATGCTAGGAGGAAAGGATCCCTCTGCTCGCATCACTGGGCAGTTGCTGTACTGCTCTCCAGCAGAACAGCCCCAGGGCTGCGGAGCTGCACACTTGCCCACTGAACCCTTTCAACGTACGGACTTCAACACATCCAACGAAGAATTTCTTATCCCAATAGGCAGAAAAAGAATTCCCACTGTGCAAGGATCTTTGTTTTCTCCACAGTCTAAACACATAGTGGTACTTACTGCCTTCTAGGAACCTACCATTCATCCATTGGCAGGAACGGAAAAAACATGCTACAGCCAACTATAAACTATCTTGTCCTCTGCTGCCGTGCTTTTTCCTTTGGCTCTGTATTGGGCTTGCCTTAATATTTAAACTAGCTGCTGCTACCTTTGCTAGTGCAGGATCTGTTAACACTTCTGCTTTAAACTCCATTTTGGCTGGGACAACTGATCATTTCAGGATTAAGCATAATTTTCCATTGACAAATGTCTTAGCCACACTTTTTAAAAATAATTCTATTTAGTTTAAGTTTACAAAACAGAAATAGCAGTGAATATTTCAGATAGACAGTTTTCTTTTTACAGTCCTATGTTTTAAACCCAAATTTCACATAAAGTCTAAAATCTGTCATGCTGTAATGATCTAAAAGATTCATGTTAAATATATATACATCATACATACACACATATATATAAAATATACATATCTGCTGTGCATTCTTGACATATGAATTGTGTGCTAAGAATCTATAACACAACATATAATTTTGTTTACTTGTAGGTAACATTTCATAAAGATACCTTTTACACTGGTAGACCTTAGCCTGGCGCTTCATCACATCGTATATCATATTCAAAAGATTGGTGGTTTTGCCTGAGTATCAGGAAGACAGATTCAAGAGAGCATTCTGCTGAGATCCCTGAGGGATTTTGTTTATTGCCTCGATGAAAGCCAAAGACCATTGATGGCTGTACCGTGGATGTCACTTCAAGTGACCGGGACATTATGGTGAGATGTTAGAACCTGCAGGAAATCTGACAGTCCCAATGGCCTTTTGGAACAGTAACAGCACCTCCCAGAGACATTACCAAACAGACTGTTGTTTTTCCTTTTCCCTTTATGGAGAACCAGAGACCTATGAGAAACATGAAAAAGAAAAAACTGTGCAGCCCAGTTCGAAAGTACAAAAGTAGGAATTATCCATATCCATTCCTACAAAGGCCTTCTTTCAATCTTCAAGCTACTTTACTTTCAAAAAATCTTTAAGTAAAATTGTATAGAAGCACATTAAACATTTTAAAGAAAGTCACTAGCTCAATAAATGTATGTATGCAAAATAAACAACATACAGAGGAGGACTTTCATAGTTGAACCCTCACTACTAATTAATCTCTGTCAAACTTCAGGTATCTTGTGCAAGCTGATAAATCTTCAACAGAAAATGAACAATATACTCCTGGCTTTCTAGAACAAAAAAAAAAAAAGAAGTGTATAAAAGCCTCAGGTTACATAAAAACTGTTTCACTACACTTACGAAAAATATAAACTTACAGACATGGGCAAAAAACAGCCAGAACTTGTGGGGAAAGAGGTCTCCTGGACACATATCATGGCATAGAATGAAAAATCCTCTTCCTTGAGAATTTTTCTCTTGGGGCATTTCTCAAGGACACTTTAAGCTTTCAACCGCTTTTGTTATTAGCTTAGGATAAGGTGATGCTTGGGGAAAAGTTCCACAGTAGCCTAGGCCAAAACATTCTGGCCTGTTTAACTAGCCAGATAGCAGATCCCTTTTTTATTATTTCAAATAAAGCACTTGAGTTCCAGCACAAGATCCTTCTGTAGCTCAGATTATACCAGAATATGGTCCAGAGATGAAAACAGGTGTTACAAACTGGGTAGAACATAAAATCATATATTTTTCTGGCCTCATTTCAGACTTAATTGTCGATTCAAAGAGAGTGCAGCAGAAAACCTTTAACTAATATTCTCCAATGCATATTGAGTAGCTTGACCAGCAATTTAGTTACCAGTCTAAACAGGAATTGGGCTGAGACTGGGTTCTTAAACTCGCAGCTAGTCTCAAATCTGGAGCTTGTGGACAACTTTGTCCCCACTGAAAACGGATTTGGAGGAAAAAGGTTTTAAAAAAACTTGCCACCCTCACCTTTCCCTCACTCAGTCACAGAAGCGAAGCACAAAGGCAACTTTGTGCACTACCTGAGAAACTCCAGCAAGAAGATGGGTGAGGGACGTCTCAAGACGTTTCAATGGCAGCCTCACTGTGAACTCAGTTTCCCTCATCAGTCAGTTTCCTTTAGAAAATTGCTGCCTGTTGGCAAGCTTGTGATTTAACCATGTGGTGAGGGAAGCGAGTGGATCCCCATCATTGACCAGGAGCATGGTCTGCAGCTGGACCGCTGACCAACCAAATAAGGCCTTAGAGGTCAGATCTCCCTAACAGCCCCCTGGAGCACCCAAGTCTTTGTCCCATCTTCCCAGAGACCCACCTCTCACCCCATGGCCTCTGGACCTTACCCTCACACAACCTTCTGTTCTCCCACCTTCCAGAAATGTCTGCCATGTGCATCCCTGCCCTGAGGGGAGATTCCCCCACAAGAAGAAAGGACTGAGAGGGGACCTCATTAACGTGTATAAACACCCAAAGGTTGGGAGGGAATGCCAAGGAGGTGAAGCCAGGCTTTTCTCAGTGTTGCCCAACCACAAGGCAACGGGCAGAAACTGGACAATGCTCTCAGGCACATGGTGAGATTCTTGGGGTGTCCTGTGCAGGGCCAGGATTTGGCCTCGATGATCCTGATAGGTCCTTTCCAACTCAGTTTAGAACTCAGATTCTATGATTGCATAATGCACAGAAGTTCCACCTGACTATGAAGAAGAACCTCTTTACTGAGCTGGTGACCACGCAATGGAACAGGTTGCGGAGTCTCCCTCCCTGGAGGTATTCAGGAACTGCCTGGATGCAATCCTGTTCAACGTGCTCTGGGATGACTGCTTGAGCAGGGAGGTTGGACCAGATGCCCCAACCGCGGTCCCCTCCAGCCTGAGCCACAGTGCGAATGTGTGAGATCACGGCCCGAGGCGAGCGCCGAGGCGCGGCCGCCGCCGCACGGAGGGCCGGCGGAAGG